>LPNX010505461.1:449955-461829 GCA_001517045.1 Pseudotsuga menziesii
TTGGAATCAGCACGATGATACCATGACTATGGTCACCTCGTTGCATTATTTTCTCTATGTCATTTTTTACCCATTTTTTAGCCACCGCTAGTCACCTCGGTTTGTGCACCACTTCGGCCGCTCTCCATTTTTAACACTCTTTATATCGCCGGATTCATTTTTCCGAGCTCGTGATGATGCATGAGATCATTTCTCGCTCTCACTTGGTACAATTTCAACATTATGTCCCTACACCTTGCTGCCTCGATTTGCGCACCACATCGGCCGCCATCATATTGTTCCACACTTTTTACACGAGCCATTCACTCCTGTCATACTGCAAATGTTTCGTTATTTTGCCACCATTTCATTCACCCCGCAAGGAGGCCCACCAGTGTTCCCCCCACACCCTCGTTCCTGGTCATCACCAATGTTCCCTTGATTGAACACTTCCTCCTTGCCTGGCCTTTCCATTTCTTTAGAGTCTTCTTATTGCTTTCAGACTCCTTAAAATTGAAAGCAACCACGAGCATGAACTGTCCTGGGCTCGTAAAATCCACACGACAGTACCATTCCATTACGTCAGAGTCTTCTTATTGCTTTTAGACTCCTTAAAATTGAAAGCACCCACAAGCATGAACTGTCCTGGGCTTGTAAAATCCACACGACAGTACCATTTCATATACACACTTCTGCTAGTTCCCCAACCCATGCAGAAGTCCCCCCACACCTCTTGGCGCTATGATCAATCCTCTCGGCAGCACCCCTAATCAGGTCGCTTTTGTTCAAGAGTATTCTACAGTCTCCTGCCATTTTACAATAGCTTGAGTTTCCCTCAGCCCAGTCACCCTCAGATCCTATATAGCTATGATCCCTTTACCCCCAGTCAGTTTCATACGCTGCCCGATCATCCCCACCTTCATACTCTGAACAAAGGAAGTTTGAGTCCACCCACTCTACTTGCCCAGTTTTAACCCCCAGTTTATCACTTTTGCCACCAGTACTATCACATTTCGGTTTTTCACCTCGCGCTCCTGTCAAGGAAACATCATTGCCTTGATCGTTGCAGGTCTCCCTCTGTCGATGACAACCCCTCTATTCCAGAGGTTAGACCCAGAGGCCCCTGCGCCTTGGACCCATCACCATCTGTGGTGAGTGCCTACGGACCATTTCGGGAGGAGTCATCATTGCCTCTCCGAATGATTGTTTTTCACATGCTCGACTTCAGCACCTTGATCGCATCGTTGAGAATCGCGCAGGATTTATATACATTCGAGTATTTGTCGAAGACCCCGGATGTCCCCCGACTCTAGCACATTGGTGAGTCACTTCAGAACGCCCAGTCATATATTCCCGTGGATGTCCAGGCTGCGTTGGCGATTGTATTTGGAAGCCATCCAGTTCCATGCTTCCTTGAGTACCCAGTTCAGTTCCAGATCAGCGTACCATTGTGAGTGTGACCCTTGTCACTCTGGTCCAGCAGCGCATCAGTTCCTTTGGTACCCCATTCAGTAGCACTGTTGTCATTCCAGTGCATCAGTTGTTCAACTCAGACATGGTCAGCCTAGCAGTATGTACCAGATTTGTGTCCCTTCTGGACCTTTATGATAAACACAATGGTTTTCTATGTATCCTACAGGTCCCTCTTTTCGGGCCTCACAGCTATTTTTATGTATCTTGATACGAGCATGGGAATGCCCGCCTCATCCATATGATCAGATGATTCCTCATCCATTATTGAGGTTATGTACTTTTCAGTCCTTGCAGTTGGTTCGGGATCGTTGTTCTGGGCTTCAGTTCGTTTCTTCTCTTCTCCACACCCCAGGAAAACCATATATGACTTATGATGTCCATCGGCCATACGATGAGCTCCTGCCCTCGCACATCAGGGGGCAATTTGTTAACACCCAAAAAGTGTCCACTACCTCATCTACCTCACTACATGGCTCATTTGTCCATTTTCCTACCATTTTTCCATTAAAAACCCAAAAAATCCCACTATAAAGCCTCCAAAAGGCCTAAAAGGCCTCCAAAGGGCCATAAAACCATCAAAAAGCCTCAAAAAGGCTATTTTCCTCCAAAAATATCCAAAATTCCTCCAAAAATAGTAAAAAACCCCAAAAGGGAAGAAAAATATAAAATAATGAGGAAAAGGAGGAAAAAACCCTAAACCACATGGTTTCAAAAACCATGGGCCGGCACTCCACCACTATAAATAAGTGATGGAGACCCCTCATTTCATATACACAATCAAATGTATCCTGACTCTGCCAACATTGCTCTTGAAACCCTAGCTCACCCTTGAGCTACTTTCACCATTGAGAGCCCATTTTGGCCCATTTCCACCATTGGAGAAAGAGAAAGAGCAGCTTGGAGCTCGGAGCCACCTACTCGGACCAGCGCAAAGGGCTTCATCAACCTCCACATTGGAGGTAAAATCAATAAAAAACCATTCTTTAACTTTTGTTGTTTTGTTTCATGAACATGTTTAGATTAGTTTTCATTTCTATTTAGCATTTTTTATTTACATTCATTGAACTGCTACTAAGGAATCCATTCTCCTTAGTAGGTGCTCATTCGCACAAGCTAGGGGTAAAACCCTAGCTACAGGATGCAAAGCCTTCCTTTTTTCTGTTGGAATTCTATCCCAAGCCCTTGAGCCAAAACTCCTGAAATGGGTCACATCTGGCTTGTGCCCACTCCATGCTTCGAAAGGAGTCATACCGTCAAGATGTTTATGAGGCACCCTATTTTGGATATAGGCTGCACAATTTATAACTTTGGCCCAAAACTTTGGTGGCAAAGTCTTAGCCTCCATCATGCAGGTTGCCATCTCTTTCAGTGATCTGTTCTTCCTCTCAGCAACACCATTTTGCTGTGGTGTGTAAGGGATAGAATGCTGCATATAAATACCTGCATCTGCAAAATATTGAATGAACTCAAACTTAACATACTCACCACCATTGTCAGATCTGAGGACCTTGAGTTTCCTCCCAGACTGGTTTTCAACCAAAGCCTTAAAGACTTTGAAAAGGCCAAAAACTTCAGACTTGTGTTTCAGGAAGTAAACCCAGCAATACCTGGAAAATTATTCTATGAATGTCAATGCATATTTGGCCTGACTCATTGGCATATGAGGAAATGGGCCAGCAACATCACTGTGGATCAACTCAAGAGGTACAGAGGTTCTCTCGTGACTAGCTTTCTCAAATTTATGCTCTGGGTGTTTTCGTAAGATGCAACCTTGACAGACTCCTTTGGAAAACTTAATCTTTGGTAACCCTATGACCATTTCTTTTTCACTAAGATCAGAAATATACTTGTAATTGAGGTGGCCAAATATTTCATGCCAATTCTTGCTTGCCTCATTAGCATGAATCAGAAGAGCAGAGGGGTTTGAGTAGGGTAGGAAGTGTGAGAACATGTATACCTTCGAAGTGTGATTTGCAACACCTTTTACAATGACTTTACCACTTGATATCTCTATGATCTCAACTTCATCAGGGGAGAATATGACCTTCTTTGGAGACCCTGTGTGGGTCATCTGATACACTGATAAGAGGTTAGAGGCAAGACCTGGCACATACAATACATTTCTAAACTTACCATGGTCAAGATCAATCCTCCCTTTGCCCAAACTTTTAGTGAGAGAGTCATCTCCCAGTACTATTAGTGGACCTTTATACATGTCAAGTGAGGTGAATGCCTCCTTGGTTGAAACAATATGTCTTGAAGCTCCAGAATCAATGATGAAACTAGGTGAGCTTGATGTGCCAGCAACCAATGCATGAACTCTCTTTCTGTCTTCTGAATTTGATCCTCCTTCCCTCTTCTTTGAGCTGTCTGGAAGGGAGATTCCATTCTTCTCCAGGTGTTGGGTCAGCATGTCTATTTTCTTCTTCATGCAGGAGCTTTCAGAATGATTGCCCTTACTACCGTATGCACACTTGCTCATTTCTCCTTTGTTATTCTTCTTTTAGGGGTTGTTCTTGGAACCTTGAGGCTCCTCTAAAGACTTGTTCTTGTCTCTCTTTTGCTCAGGTGGCTTTTTAGCTTTCTTCTTGCTTTTTGAATCCACCCTCAAATCTCCAGCAACCAGAGCTTGGTCTTTGGATGGTTTGATGGTGCCCATCATCACCAATTTATCTTGTTCTTGTGTGAGAGATTCCATGAAATCTGCAAGGCTAGGAATTTTCAAGGATCGAGATGTCAAATTTGTGGCATAGAAGGTTGATACATACACTAAATAGTCAAGGCCAAGCTTCAAGAGTATGGCCGAAACCAGTTGTTCAACCTTATTTTTGATCCCACATTGTTTTAGCTACAAAACAAGTGCTTTGAACTTGGAAAAATAGAGTTGTAGGGATTCAAAGCTAGTGGGACTCAGGGAGATCAATTCATTTTCAATTTGATGTCATTTAATCTCATCTATCTTACCAAAAAGAACAACAAGCTTCTCCCATACTTCATTTGGTGATGTCAATCCATCAAGATGGAAAAGGAGGTCTCTGGATATGCTCAGACACAGGAGACCATAGGCCTCATCCCTCCTGTTGTGCCATTTAATCTTCTCTGCAGCTACATTGGGCTCTGCTTCTGTTGCCATAGTCACTCTGTAGAGGCCTTTTTCTCTCAACAGTATCTCCATCTTTGCTTTCCATTCAAAGAAGTTAAATGGAGTGAATATGATCTTCTGATATTGATCCATAGCTCAGAAATTGTTCCTTCAGTCAGCAGAATACTCCCAGTCAATGATGTCAAAACTGAAATAACAAATTGGAAGGAGATAAATTGATCTACAAAGGCTCTGATACCATGTGAAAATTTAACCCAGGTGTTAGAACAATTACACTCACAACAATTTCCAATTACACATGCAAATTACTCACAAAAGGAGACTAAATATGAAGCAGAACACTAATCTGTATTGAATAAGTGTACAATAGCCAACCCTGTGAAGTCATAGGATGCCATAATAAATAATTACATGAGATATTTGAATGCATAAGGATGCCATTCGAATTTGTTCAAAATCAGGCTTACTAAATATAGGCAAATCCCCCATAGGTGCATAAAGCAGTTTCCAAAACTGTCTAGGAGCTCACGAATTGGAAAAATCAATTAGGCAAGCTAATAGGCGATGGAAGGAAAACTCATACATGATTTTCATAGGATAAAAGAGTGGAGGATGATGAGGACAAAAAACAAGTTAACTTCACTTATTCAAACTTTCCCAATTGCCTTAAAACTCAGAAAAAGAAGGCAATAAAGCAGAAAAAAGCAGACATGCACTAGGGAGGCTAGGAATAAAGTAGATTTGATTCCAAGAGGTTTTCCAAGCACTCCATGACTCAAATTTAGCAAGTTTGACCACTATGGATGTGTGGAGGACAACTTGCATAAGGTGGAATATGGAAACTAGGAAAATAAGAAAAAAATTGGATTAATTAATGTCTAAGGTAGCTAACTATGGGTTGATTATTCTAACACAATTAGCTATGAAGATGTAATTATCTATGCAACCGTCAGTTACTGTATACTCAACATGGTTTGAAAACTGATCATAAACTTGATATGCATACTTGTTCATATAATAATCTACAAATGCTAAATAATTATGATCCAATTGTGAAGTATACTTACATTTCAGCTATTCATAAGCTTGTATATCTTTAACATGAGCCTAATCTCAAACCATTTTGCAAGCTCAGATGTTCTCCTCGAGCTCTTTAGCATCCTAAAAAAACTGTCTTAAAGATGATTATTTCCTTTCTAACAGGAAAAGGATAAGATATGAATGCTGAGCCAAAATATAATACACCATGGTAGAAATCTTAGTGGGCCTAATCTCCAAGGGAATATTATAATAAAAACTGTAAAACATTCTATTGAAAATAGCCAAAGCTTCTTCCTTTCCTCTGTTCAAAGTAAAAAAATCAGTGAGGTATTGATCAAGAGACCTATTCTCTCCACAATATCTTGGAAAAACATCATATAACTCATCCCGTGAACCAATAGAACCAACTTCTATATTTGTAAACCACCAAGCAGCATCCCCAACCAAAGATTTGGAAAACAACCTTAAAACCGCATCCTCGTGTACCATTTCAAAATTATCAATGACATTCTCAAAAGCTCCCAAATGTTTCTCAGCTGAAACATGATCTTCTCTAGAAAACTGGGGAAGATACTTAAAGAAATCAAGAGGATAAGAATTTAGGTTACATGGCAACCTCAAAGGTTTAAACAATCTATTTCTAATTTTGGCATGAAAAGTAGTAGGTTGAACAAGCTGATGGCATGGGTCACTAATAATTTCATAAGGTGCTCCAATCTAAGCAGGTTTTGAATCAATTTCAACCACCTCAAGGTTACATGGCTGGTCAATCTTAGAAGGGATTTGAATACAAAGCTCATTCTTATGAACATGCTGGGGTGAAGATATAGGATCAACATCAACAACATAAGAAGGCTGCAAATTTTCCTCTTCTAAAGATGGATATACAAAGGTATGTTGATGATCATTTGAATACACAAAACAAAATATGACCCTCTTAATGTGTGAAGGAAAAAACAAAAATGAGCTGGTAAAGAAAAAAAAAAGCTCATGAAGAAAGCTCATGAACTGATACTTGGTTTTATACTTCAGCCCCTTCATCTTCTATCATTAGAATTTTCACCAGTGAAGACTTTAATCGTGAAGTCACCAAGCAGATGATTATAGTCAATATCTTATGTCCTTCTCGTGTCTACCATCAAGAGCTGGATCTATGCTGTTATTTTTCTTCCTAGGGAAGATAATCTTGACTTTCATCCCCGGCAACAGCACCAGAAGATGTTATCACTAGATTTTGCACCCTAACTTCTTGGGTTCAAAGCATAGATGTAATTCCCCATATTAATGTTTATTAATGTTTATTATTAAGTACTTTTATTTAATTAAACATATACTAATTATTTTACCCTTTTTTTACCATTTACGTAAAACATTAAATAAAAATATTGAATAATGCATGACATTTGGTTAGGTTTTGTAAACACGTACAATTCAAGATTCATTAATACATAACACATGTCAAACAAATATGAACTACACTACCCAATATCGAATAAAATAAATTAATTTATGAAAGAGGCGGTGGAAGGAGGAAGGTGGTGGAAGAAAGGAAGGAAAGGAGGTATAAGGGGGGGGATTTTCTGAATTTTGGGGGGAAAGGAAACAGTCGGGAAGAAGTTTTTTTTTTACGGAAGAACGAAAGTGATGGAGCAGAGAGGGAAGATAGCTGGAGGAGGGGGGTAACTCCAGGGGACAGATTTGCACTCGGAGAGAGGGAAGTTGCTATCCAGTTTATCGGTACCTGGGCTCGGTGGCTAGGAAACCCATCGGTTTCCTAGGGCCAGCAGGTTCGCTAGTCGGCAGGGTGGATTATCCGAGTTGGCATTAAGGCTCCTATAGGCTAGGGCAAGGAAAAGGAAAGGCTAAAGGTGCAGGAACTAGGTACAACCTTCAGCGCTAACGTTCAGGTATTTTTCGGTGAACTATCTCTTTATTGCACAAAATTTAAATGAAAATCTGAAAACGAAGTAAATATTTTTCTTTACTATTTAAGGATTGGACTAAGTGCTTTTCCCGGCAGACAGAGCACTACAGAATGGTATCAGAGCCATGGTTCCAAAACTTGAACCTAAAAGGGCCCTGTAGAAAATAATAATAATAATAATAATAATAAATAAATAAATGAGCGGAACACTACAGAATGCTTGCGGTGTTGTAAGTTGTCGTTAGGTTTTCTAGTCTATCCATGATTTCTGCTTACATATGCGCCTGATCCGCAGTGCTTATAAGTTTATCGCAATAGCATAGCCTACGATATAGGGGAACGAGATGACACCAAAATTGGATTGAAAACCCTTAGGCTTTAGGATTATCCGAGTTGGCATTAAGGCTCCTATAGGATCGGGCGAGGCAAAGGCAAGGGTAAAGGTGCAGGAACCAGGGACAACCTTCAGCACTAACGCTCAGGTATTTTTCGGTGAACTATCTCTTTATTGCACAAAATTTAAATGAAAATATGAAAATGAAGTAAATATTTTTCTTTACTGTTTAAGGATTGGACTGAGTGCTCTGCCCGACAGAAAGAGCACTACAGAATGGTATTAGAGCCATGGTTCCAAAACTAGAACCTAAAAGGACCCTGTAGAAAAAATAATAATAATAATAATAAATAAATAAATGAGCAAAACACTACAGAATGCTTGCGGTGTTGTAAGTTGCCGTTAGGTTTTCTAGTCTATCCATGATTTTTGCTTACATATGCGCCTGATCCGTAGTGCTTATAAGTTTATCGCAATAGCATAGCCTGCGCTATAGGGGAACGAGATGACACCAAAATTGGATTGAAAACCCTTAGGCTTTACAACAAAGTCCATTCAGTCGCTCCAAATTATTATTGAAAACCTATAATAATTTAGCCATAATGGATTAGGATGCTGAATAATTTGCAGTACCATATATACAAGTTACAGTACCATATGTATGCTTCATTTGCACAGCTTTTGAGGTGAGAAATACAAGGGATGAGACCAAAGTCGGTGGACTCCAAACTAAGAACGGAAAACCAGTTAAATAGGAAGTACTATTCAACGCATCTGAAGGAGACAGGAGACCGTTAAGCTCTAAGAATGCCACCCTAATACTAATTTTGTTTGGGATGACCTATCAAAATATAGCTACAGGAAAAAAGAAATTATGCCGGCATGGGATTTTACTAGCATATTAGAACACGCAAAAGGATTTAAGGAATGCTTTAGCAACGAAATGATATATATAATTGCCTACGCAGCATTCCACTAGCGTCACAGTAAACACACAAGAGGCTAAAACAAAACAAAAAATATAAGAAAAAAATATATAATAAACATTTTACCATGCATTTCTAAACATGCCTTTTAGCTATAAGGTCTCCATAAGCTATTGAAAGAGCATTCTTCCCAGCATTACCAGCATCCCTATCAGCATTTGAAGGAGCATTACGACCAACACTCAATTGAACCAGTCTTACTAGCCGCACCAGCATCACCAGTATATTAGTTAAACAGACAGTTGAAAAAAAAATTTGAACCAGCTTAATTAGTTGAAGAAGCTGCATTCGTCCCTGCATTCCCATAAGTGCCATTTTAACCAACATATGAAGAAGTGGTTGAACTGGTTTCCTCATTCGCAGTCTCAGTTGACCCAGCAGCAGAACCATTAACACCAGTTGAAGTACCGAAAAATAAATTAAATCTCTGATTCTAACATTACTGTTTTTCTTTTTTGCCCTAAAACATCGCTTTTCTTCCTCCCTATTTACAGGTCATTTTTTTTTTCCTCTGCCTCTCTATTTTACATTAAGTAAGTGTTTTTAATTTAAAAAAAAAAAACCAGAATGATTGACGGGACGCCACAACTGTTTTTACAGCAGTTTTTTTCTTTTATTAGCAGTCCTGCATTATTTTCCCTCTCTTTCTCACCATACGGAACTCTTTTTCTTTTGTTTTTGCTTGCCAAGGCATCCAATGGAGGCTTATAAATCTTCCTCACTTTAGGCTGAGATGGAATAATACCAGTGTAGATCCAAATCCTGGCTCTATCAAGCACCGAGATGGATCAAATCTCTAACCTCTTCAATTTGAATCCAGCAAAGCCATCTCAGATTTGGTAAACGCGCTGTCCTCAAAATGACTTCCAATAGATGATATTCGTCAACAAGAAGTTGCAAGTTGGGCATAGTATTGTGTTGTCTATTGCAAAGCTTCATCACACCTTTTCCCAACAGGCCATGCATCTTCTTTTTAATAGATGGAAAACCTGACTGCAATGATTCGTAATACTTGAACCCATCATTTCCAACATATGCACTAGGAACCATCCTAATTGCGCGCACTTTGGTTATATCATGTTGACATAACCAAGAATAGTCAAGAATTAAAACCATTGAAGAATTCAACCATCGTACACATATTTCTATTGGTTAATGCTGGAATAATTAACCAATATTTGAAGCTTGTATGAGTGAAGCACTTACAGATGAAATCTTTAACTTCTGCTGCAATTTAGCAATGTTCATGTTTTCCGTCTGATCCCACAAATAAGAAATTATTCCTGAATCCTCAGCAATCTTTCTTCCCAATTGTATTAGGTGATTATGCATATGTATAGAGTAGAGGAGTGCATATTATTGCAGCACAATGTGAGGATTTGATCGAACTGTTGTCTCAAATTCCTGCGGACAGTGCTCCCAATTAACATTGGCATTATTGCTCATACATTGGATTTTTTGGAGACAATCTGCAGAATTTGAACAGGTTTAGGGTACATGCTGCATTGAAATAAAATTTTAACTAATGTTGGTACTATCAATCTAAGCATTCTCCATAGGATATTATTCAGCAGGCATTTGGTGTTGACATCTTGATGCAAGAGCCTCCCTGGCTTCCTGGCTATCCTGCACAACCAAAAGAATTTATGTTTATAATTATGTCAATTTTCTTCGGAAGATATGTTTGTGGTTGATTTTTCTATTTAGAACGAATCACGAGAGAATTCACATGAACCCACAAGAGCCACAACAGGTTGCATCCTATTTCTCTTCCACCTAATTCAATCAACCTCAGCCTTACTAGGCACTGAATTCGTCTCTTGAGAAGGTACCATTTCGTGAAATATGTGGCCAGAATGTTGAACAATCATCCTTATTTCCCCAACCATCAACCAATTTCAATATATACCAATGTTGGAAAACGTGGATATCCAGCTGTGTATGTCCCACTCCCATAGAGGTGATCATTGTTATCAAGGAAAACCCTAGAAGATGAGGAAACCATGGCTATTAATTGAAGATAAGGAATCGTTGTCTCCGACCAACCTTGTTAATGGGCTGTTGAAAGGAGAAAATGGGCAACTAATTGATTGCAGATGACAAGGTGTTGAAGCATGGGTCATTTACTGCTCTACTGAATTAATAAAAACGAGGAGAAATCGTATCGTTGGAAGCGGATATCACGGTTGGAATGGAAGGAAATCAATTTGCTGGGCGTTGATAGCTGTGTGAGAAATGGGCCATTTTCTGGGTGCTGGACAGAGATGCATCCAACTGTGTGAGGCATCGATCAAGGGGGAAATTACTTTGTTTTTCATTTTTAAAAAAAATGCTCAAAATAATACAGCAGAAATTCTGCAATCATTTCTTCGTTTCATGAGACTCTCCTCCATTGGCAAAATAGAGGCATTCCTAGCAAATTTATCAGTCGTTTTCTGAAGCCTAGTCCACATTATTTTCAATATACAAAAGAAATACTTCCTTGTTACATTCTTTCGGAGATGCAAGCAGAATATAGAATGAATCATTCTACAGTGTTAGCTACTATATTTTGAGTTTGTAGAATGAAAATGACTAACCAGAGTCGGTTACATTATCTATTTCTGTTTGCTGGAATAAACTGCCTTCAAATCCTCGCTCCAAAATGTTCAGCAGCAAAAACTCAGGGAATGTTGGACAGTGTCAAAGCATACAGGGAAAATAAATCTTCTTTTTCGTAGAGAATCAGATTACCTGATTATATTAGTTACTTCAATATTGCAAACTTTACATCACGTTACAAGATCTCTCCCATAAGATTCACTTTCACTATTATTTTTTGCCGACATGTTAGTAATGTTACATCACATTACAAGATCTCTCCCATAATATTCACTTTCACTATTATTTTTTGCCGACATGTTAGTAATGTTACATCACGTGACAAGATCTCCTCCATAATATTCACTTTCACTATTATTTTTTGCCAACATGTTAGTAACGTTACATCACGTGACAAGATCTCCCCCATAATATTCACTTTCACTATTATTTT
>LPNX010505461.1:461948-481454 GCA_001517045.1 Pseudotsuga menziesii
GGCTTTGCCGACATGTTAGTAACGTTACATCACGTGACAAGATCTCCCCCATAATATTCACTTTCACTATTATTTTTTGCCGACATGTTAGTAACGTTACATCACGTGACAAGATCTCCCCCATAATATTCACTTTCACTATTATTTTTTGCCGACATGTTAGTAACATTACATCACATGACATCACGTGACATCACGTGACAAGATCTCCCCCATACTAGGCTGTAGAGCGCCTCTCGGCGCAACAATAGCGAGAGGGTGTATCCCTTCGTCACAATGATATTCTTATAAAGCTTGTGATTGGTTTATAAGTATTAAATTCAATATTTTTATATCTTACTTCAATTCATTTTATTCAAAAGAAGCACCTCTATCAATTGCTTTTGCACTAGTAAAATTTAACACAAAATATCAGAGAACTGAAAAAAAAGAATAAATCTCGGAATCTAAGTAAATATATAGTTAAAAGTGGACAAATCACACTGTGCTGAGAAATTTATTTATCTTATCCTTTTCCAACAGAAACAATTGAAAACACGTTCTAATCAGAATAAAAGAATTATGTGTAGAAGATGTCTTCCCTGCACATTATATCGTGTCATACGATAGGATTCTCTTCAATTTTATTTGCAGTTTATTTACCAACAGGCAATTTGTGCTCGAAGGAATCTACAATTCAATTCATGCACTAGCCAGGGCTTTAAAAGTTGGGGTTTAGGGTTGCTGCACGCATTAGGGTATGGGGTTTTGGGTTGCAGCCTACATTACTATAGTCATGTTAAATCAACAAGTTACAATATTGCTATCAAAACAAAACACTGGCAAACGCTCAACAACTTATGCGTTGATGTGAATAAACTAAATACCAAACAGCAAGCATTCTCTTCTCCATGGTTTCCAAGCACGGTACAGGCCCTCTGGATCCTGTTAACCAGCATTATTAACTTGTCCAAGGCACTGCCACTGGGTTATCCTAAGCTTGCCTCCAAACCGTTGTCTTTTACTACTGTAGAATCATAGTGTTGCTACTGCTGTGTCCTCCCTCACTAACCTACGGCCTTCGTAAGCTGAAAATCTGAGAAGGACCTCGTGCGCGGGTAAGAATGAGAGGGTTCTTTAAGGATCAAAGGGGAACTCCACGCCAAGCACCGGCTGCATGTTGGTGGACAGGTGGGGCACATGCAGCCTCAAGTCACGTGGGTATGGGGCTGCGTGGGAGATAAGGAAAATATGCCCGCTTTAACCTTGATTTCACGAGCCGCATGGCCTCCTTCATGCACGGTGTAAATACCAAATAAGGTATAATGCGTAAGGTTTGAAATTATTTTAGTTTTTATAATGTTTTAATTATTATAAAAACATATAATAAATTTTACGTTTTAAATTTTATTATGTTTTAAATTTTGTATATATTTTAAATTTTAAATTTTATGTTTTAAATTTTATTATGTTTTAAATTTTGTATATATTTTAATTTAATTTAAATTAAAACCAAATTATATAATAATTAAAACATTATTCCATAATGTATAATTATTTAAATACATTTTTATTTATTTATTATAATTATTTAAATTAAATTTTGTTCAATTGGTTAAATTAAATTTTGTTTTAACAAAAATATATTAAATAGATGGAACAATAAATGTTTTTATTTTAGGTCAATTAATAAATAAATTGAAAATAATAATAATAATAATTAACTTAATCCAAAGTTATTATTATTATTATTATTTTATTATTTTGGAGTAAGTTTAATAAAATTTTATTTTTATTATTTAACATTTAGTTGTATTTAAGTTAACCAATTTTATTGCGTTATAATTCGTATATTTTTATATGTTATGTTTAATTAAGCTAAGATAAGGTGAATGATTAATATAGAGGTTAGGTTAATAAAATATAATATTTAATGTATTTTGCCTTAATGTAACATTAAATGTTTAGCTATAGCATTTAAATGTTAAGTGATTGAAGTTGAATGTTAATTCTAAACCTAACAATATAGATAACATTAAAATTTAGATAGGGTAACGTTAGTTAGTCTATGTTATTGGAAATTCAAATATTAAACTTAAGGCATTACCAAAACTTTGACTGATAGTCGAAGAGGTGAGATGGATGTAAAATAAGAAAAACAAGACACTGTTGAGACTAGCATTATGAGCTGAGCGTTAAGGCATAGATTAAACCCCAAAATGAAATTGTTTAATGAAAGCGACTATGCAAGTTTTACACGAATATTGACAATTTGTCTCTATGCATAAATATAAGCATTACATAACTAAAATTTTATCTCTGCAATTATTAGATTAAGATAATAATGGCATAATATTGTTGAATATGTCAGGAATTATCATGGTTCAAACACACAGAGGTTGAGGTCGAGGTCGAGGGTGGGGTCGAGGTTAACCACCCTCACCGCCACCACAGACCCCAGGTCAACTGCCCTCACCGCCACCACAGACCCCAGGTCAACCGCCCTCACCGCCACCACAGATCCCACCACTGATGCCGCCAAGGACAACCTCTAGTCTTGAGATGGGGGTGATACTGAGATCCTTGGAAACCATCATGGCCATTCTAAACCAGCATTCAGAGAGGATCGCAGAGGTAGAAACCACACAGGTGAGCCGAGAAAACTCTGAGGGGGCACAGGGCCCAAGGCAAGAACCGCTTCAGGACATTTCTAGAGAGCTACAGAAGATCAAAATTCCTGAGTTCTCATGAGGGCGACTGGGAAAGCACGTCGAAGCATGGCTCGAGGGTATGAAGAGGTGCTTCACACTAAATGAGTATACCTCAAGTTCCAAGGCTAGAATTGCCATCTTCCAGCTAAAGGGCGATGCCCTAAATTGGTGGTTAGACCTCGAGAAACAATTGCACCTTACTCCTTTGTCTGTTTCATGGGAGTTATTCGAGGAGAGATTCAACATGAAGTATCTTCCGGCTTATTACAGGGAACAACAGGCGAGTTCCTTTCATGCTTTGGTACAGGGAAACATGACAGTGGAAGAATATGAAGCTATATTCATGGAACTGGTAAAGTATGTTCCATACTTGGACTCGGATGATCAACAGGTGGAGCGATTTGTGTATGGAATCAACTACAAGATCAGGGCCGCAGTATGGATGTGGAAGCCATCTTCAGTTGCCATGGCAGTTGAGTATGCCTGCTATGTTGAGGATATGTCAGATACAAAGGGAGGAAACAAGTTGATAGGATCCAATCAGTATGTTACAGGGAAGGCCCCACGACCATACTTCCAAGGAGGGCAATCCAGACCTCCTCCTTATGGTAACAGGTTCACCCCGAGGGGTAACACTTCAGTTAACTCAGTATTGCAGGCTTCGTCAACAAACCATGGGAACCGAGGATGAACACAGGTAAATTCCTATAGAGGATCGGGAGGCTTCAGAGGATCTCGGGGAAGGAACACATCCTAGAGGACTCCTCCCGGTAACATGCAAGCACCACCTAATGTCTCTTGTTGGGGATGTGGAGGTCCTCATTTTCAGCGAGAGTGTCCTAAAGGGCAGACCAGCAGCAGGTAGTAGGAACAAAAAGCATCCATGAGCAATTCTGATAACACTCATCGGATTCATGCAGCTGTTCACAACCACCAGGAAGAACATCAGTCCACCATGGTAGAATCCTCTGGTAAAGTAAACAATGTCAAACTTAAAATTTTATTTGATCCTAGTGCAATAGATAGTTTTATTTCACCATATGCATTAGATAAATGTGGGTTGGTAGCCTGCGAGCACGATGATTTTGAATCGGTTGAGATGGCTTCAGGGGTTAAACAGGTAGTAGGTCTTACGGTAAGGGGGTGTCAAGTTGACTTAGGAGCATGCACCACTAAGTTGGATGCTTATGTCACCAATTTGGGAACCTATGACCTCATTATCCGCATGGATTGGTTAGAAGACCATAGAGCTTTCATGTATTATTATCCAAATAAAGTCTTGTGCCTTGATGATGAGGGTTGAGCAATTCAAATACAGGGTCAAAAAAGGAAGATATCCCTCCGTTTCATCTCTGCAGTGAAAGCTAAAAGGTGTTTAAGACAAGGATGTCAGTTGTTTTTAGTTGAGACAGTGAGCGATAGTAAAGGACCTTCCTTGAATTCTTACCCAATATTATCTAAGTTCAAGAATGTCTTTCCAAAAGAACTTCCACAACTACCTCCAGAGCAAGAGCTTGATTTCACGATCGAACTGAAACCCGGTGTGAAGCCAATCTCAAAGACTCCCTATAGAATGACAACCCCTGAGCTTCGAGAGTTACAGATCCAGTTAAAAGAGTTGCTAGACTTGCGACTAATTAGACCTAGTATCTCACCATGGGGAGCACCAATGATCTTTGTTAAGAAGAAGAACAGATCTTTGCGACTATGCATAGATTATAGGGATTTGAACAAAGCCACAGTGAAGAACATGTATCCTATAGCAAGAATTGATGACCTATTTGATCAGATGAAAGGTGCATCAGTCTTCTCTAAGATTGATTTGCGGTCGGGGTATCACCAGCTTAGGATTAAAGAAAATGACATTCCTAAGACTGCTTTTTGAACTCGATTTGGGCATTATGAGTTCGTAGTAGTACCATTTGGTTTGACCAATGCTCCAGCAGTATTCATGAGCCTCATGAATAGTGTCTTTCGAAATTACTTGGACCACTTTGTTCAGGTATTCTTAGATGACATTCTTATATATTCTAAGAACGAGAAGGAGCATGAGGAGCACTTGCGGTTAGTCTTAACTTGCTTAAGGAACATAAACTATTTGGTAAATTGTCAAAGTGTTCCTTCTTCCAAAAGGAGATTCACTACTTAGGGCATATCATCTTAAGAGAAGGGATCTCAGTGGACCCAGAAAAGGTGAAGACCATCAAGGATTGGCCAATTCCAAAGAATGTGCATGAGGTGCGTAGCTTCATGGGATTAGCAGGGTATTACCGAAGATTTGTGGAAGGATTCTCCAAAATTGCAAAACCTACACCACCTTGCAGCAAAAGGGAATACAATATGAGTGGACCAATGAATGTGATTCCGCTTTTGCTGAATTAAAGAGGTTGCTGACGAGTGCACCAATATTACGGGTACCAGACATGGATACAGACTTCATGGTATGTACTGATGCCTCGAAGCAAGGGTTAGGAGCAGTTCTAATGCAGGAAGGTGGGGTAATAGCTTATGCATCTCGTAAGTTGAAGCCTCATGAGGAGAAATATGTGTATAAATAATATATCAATGCTATGTGCAACGATTCTAAGAAGAAGCATAGGAAATAGATCTTGCTACTAAGAATTCTCACAAGCATACACAGAAAAACTAGAGAGAAGAAAAGAGACTGAATCACATGAATGAAGAGATGAATATTGGTTTGTATCCTTCCATTGAATAGTTACGAATAATAGTGTACATAAATAGTGCTTCCCTCATGGTAAATTCGAATTGTATGGAAACAACTCATAAATCTCAAAAAGGATGACTTACCAAAATATAGCAAACCCCCATAGGTGGATAAAGCACTTGCTAAATCTATCAAGGACCTAACGAGTTGGAAAAAGCATGAGTAAATTGTCAAGGAGATGGAAATAACATGCTAATACTAGAAAATGGAGAAAAACTAATGGAGGATGGGTTGGAAACAAAAGCTCCCAGTTTCCTAGTTGACTAGCTTTTATCTTATCCATATAAAAGCAGGAAAAAGCAGAAAAAGCAGAAAAAAAGCAGAATCTGCTATATGGTCCTGTATACTAATTCTAGATGAACCCAGAATCAGAAATAAATCATTCCTAGGATATGGATGGCATGCATTGACTTTAAGGTGCAAGTGGATGCCAACTAATTAAGCTAGTGGGTGAATAATTAATCAAATAATGATTAATTATTTTATCCTAAGTTGTGAGTGGGTTTAATATATTCCTACACCCCCCTATAAGTCTGACTTTATGATGGTATGACAAAAAATATAGATGCATATAGGGCCCAGCAACAAGGCTATGGTCACCCTTTTACAATTATTATGTCTAGAAAAGTGAGGAAAGAGGCAAAACCACATGGGGAAAATCCTCCCTCAAGATAGGACAAGGCACAAAATTTAAAATATGTCTTCAACATATCTTCATCTTCACTTTAATGAGCTAACTGAACTACTTCTGGATGAAGGAATTGCTGAAGAAATCATGAACTCCATGATCATGCGCTAGAGTGTAGAACCTGCAAGAAGGAAGAGGAGAGACTCCTTGTATCTCATCAACTGATGAAGTAGGAGCATTATCTGAATGCTTCTTTCTGCTGTCAAACTCTGATCTGCAAACATAATCTAAAATGGAAAAGAGATATGTGCATACTCCTTTCCAAAGAGTACAAAAAATAAGGCAATTTATTTCACACCCAATTCCCTGAATAGCTGCAAAATTGTGATGTGAATCACATGTAAATATTCCAATATGTTGTAGCACCTATATAGATCTGATATGAGGCTGATAAAACTTTTCTATATCAAAAATATTAACATATGTAACATCAAGGACAAAGTATTTAATGGCTCCATGAGTATATAGGGCTAGACTAGGAAAATTATGAGCAACTGGGAAAAACTGATAAGTGTAAAAATCTGAATGATGGATGGGCAGAATGAGATGTTCACAATCTTCAAGAAGGCTCTGAGTATTTATGCCAAGAACAAATAAGGATATGCTGAAGCACATGAGATCAAGTAAGGTAAGTGGTATGACACAAATAAGGCTTGATGTGGCTAAGCAAACATCCTGTAAGTCATTGTGTTGCGCACCATCAATGAGAGAGGTATGCAAGAGGTGTAAAGAATCTGGCACATAGATCTTAGAATATAAGATAGGATATTGAGAGAACAGTGAATGGGTTATAGGATCATAATCAATATCAGCAGCAGCTCCACATGTTACTTCTTTTTCATCAATAGTATCACAAGAAGAAAAATCACCTTCAAGAGACACAGAAAAAGATGGCTCTTCAATATTTGCTTCTTCATTGAAGGAGGAAGCATTCGAATGAAAGAGGGTAGAAGAAACATGAACTATATGAGAAACTTCTTCATCATGATCAACTTCATCAAATAATGTAGAGGCCAAGAAATCTTGAGAAAGAGAACAAGAGGAGATGCTAGGTTCGCTCCATGCTTCATCTTCAATTTCCTGCAAACCAAAAGCTTTGTCCAAAATTTTCCAAAGATCATATGGATAATCAGCAGAATATATGAGATGATATATATTTGGAGACATTCCCAAACACATAATTCCATAATATCTATCACAATTATTAAACCAATCAATCTTCTCTTCATAAGACTCAGGTTCACTCAATGCACCAATGGAGACATCAAAGAGACATTGCCTCTTCAAGTATGCACTCATCTTTGGCTTCCAATCAGCATAGTTGAAAGGAGATAGTAGAGGAAATTTTGAATCCATATTGAATTTGTTTATATGCTCTAAGAGATACTCTCTGCAACCTACAAAACAAACTAGGAGAAAATCTTGAAGCTCTTCTTCAGAGAGGGATAGGAGACTGGAATCACTCCTCAACTTTGTAGAACTTGATCAACCTTGTAGCTCTGATACCATGTAGAATTAATAGATCAATGCTATGTGCAATGATGCTAAGAAGAAGCACAGGAAATAGATCTTGCTACTAAGAATTCTCACAAGCATACACAGAAAAACTAGAGAGAAGAAAAGAGACTGAATCACATGAATGAAGAGATGAATATTGGTGTGTATCCTTCCATTGAATAATTATGAATAATAGTGTACATAAATAGTGCTTCCCTCATGGGAAAGTCTAATTTTATGGAAACAACTCATAACGCTCAAAAAGGCTGACTTACCAAAATATAGCAAACCCCCATAGGTGGATAAAGCACTTGCTAAATCTATCAAGGACCTCACAAGTTGGAAAAATCATGAGTGATTTTTCAAGGAGATGGAAATAACATGCTAATCCTAGAAAATGGAGAAAAACTAATGGAGGATGGGTTGGAAACAAAAGCTCCCAGTTTCCTAGTTGACTAGCTTTTATCTTATCCATAGAAAAGCAGAAAAAGCAGAAAAAAAGCAGAATCTTCTATATGGTCATGTATACTAATTCTAGATGAACCCAGAATTAGAAATAAATCATTCCTAGGATATGGATGGCATGCATTGACTTTAAGGTGCAAGTGGATGCCAACTAATTAAGCTAGTGGGTGAATAATTAATCAAATAATGATTAATTATTTTATCCTAAGTTGTGAGTGGGTTTAATATATTCCAACAATATGCCACCCATGATCTAGAATTTGTAGCAGTTATACTGGCACTAAAATTATGGAGACACTACCTGGTTGGCAGAAGTTTCACACTTAAAACAGATCATCAGAGTTTGCAGTATATTTTTACACAAAGGGATCTAAATGCTAGGCAGCGACGATGGAGTGAGTTCATGAGTGAGTATGACTTTGGTATCTCATATATGAAATGAAAGGAGAATGTGGTGGCAGACGCTCTAAGCTGAAGGCCGAGAATTTTCTCCTTAATCCCCTTGAGAGTGGATTTGAAGGAGAAAGTGCTCGAACAACTCTTGGGAGATGGTTGGTATATCAAGGTAACCTCAGATATTCAGAGTGGGAAGAAGTGTGAGTCGAAGTATTATGGGTACCATATTGAGGAAGATGGGTTGCTACAGTACCAAGGGAGGATGTATATCCCTAAAGAAGGTGGTCTCAGGAAAAAAATCCTTAGAGAGTCCCATAGGGCACATTATTGTGCGCACCCTGGAGTGAAGAATATGTATGTAGACATGAAGAAACTCTTCTTCTGGGCCGGTATGAAGAGCGTCGTAGTGGATTTTGTTTCGAAATGCCTAGAATGTTAGCAAGTCAAGGCAGATCATCGACACCCAGTCGGTCTCTTACAACCTCATGATATTCCTGAGACTAAATGGGAAGTCATTTCCATGGACTTTGTTGTGGGATTGCCCCTCACATCCTCAAGACATAATGCTATACTCGTGGTGGTTGACAAACTGACCAAAATTTCCCAATTCATTCCAATGAGAGACACTTATGAGGTGACGAATGTAGCAAGGGTATTCATAAATGAAATTGTACGCCTTCATGGAGTTCCGAAGAAGATAATTTCTAACCGAGACACTAAGTTTACCTCTAGATTTTGGACAAGCATGCAGTCAGCATTAGGGATCCAGCTGAACTTGAGCTTAGTTTATCATCCCGAGACAGATGGGCAGATAGAAAGGGTGAATCAGGTGATGGAGGACATGCTTAGGATGTATGTTATGGATCAGCAGACACAGTGGGAGAAATATCTTTCTCTAGTAGAGTTTGCTTATAACAACAGTCATCATAGCTCCATTGGTATGCCTCCATACCAGGCATTGTATGGGAGACCTTGCAGGACTCCACTCAGTTGGGACAGGTTGGAGGATCATGTTTTAGTAAGGCCTGAGTTGCTTCAGGAGATGGAAGAGCAAGTGGTACAGATCAGGAAGTGGCTTAAAGAAGCACAGGATAGACAAAAGAGTTATGCTGATGCACACAGAACTGATAGAAGTTATGAGGTAGGGGATCGCATATTTATACGCATCCGACCAAATAAAAGTACCATTCGGTTTGGAAAGGGGACCAAGTTGTCACCTCGATTTATAGGGCCATTCGAGATTCTTGAAAGAATCGGACCGGTAGCTTATCATCTTGCACTGCCACCCCACTTGTATAGGACTCATAATGTATTTCATGTTTCAATATTGTGACATTACATAGCCGATGAGTCTCACAAGATTCATTGGAAGGACTTGCAGGTCTCAGACAAGGGAACCTTCACGGCTAAACCATTGCGTATACTGGATCATAGAGTTCGACAGCTCCATAGTCAAAACGTGGACCAAGTCAAGGTCCAGTGGGACAAGTATAGCCCAGGATCTGCTACCTGGGAGGACACAAAGACTATGCATCAAAATTTTCCCTCACTATTTTGACCATGAATTTAGGACGAAGTTTCCTGAAGGGTGGGTGTATGTAGTACCCCATATTTTGACTCCAGCATATTTATCACTCAAAATTATTACAGTGTATATACTTATTATCTGTGGACTCAACTATACTTCATGAACTATATTTTGGCAGGTTATATGTGATTATTTACAGATGTTATGATGTTAGCAGGATTATGCTCTAATTATGATATTATGATGTTATCATGATTATACTACACTTTGATCATGATGTTACGATGATTAACATGCCTATGTAGATTCTTTGATTATGATGTTATGATGATTATCATTTATATGAATTTATTGTGCTTATGCGATTATCATGCAGTAGTCGTCATCAGATTCATTTATTTCATAACTAAAACACATAGTTGATAGTAATCCTTGGTATGATGTGATATGTATGATGAGGTACATGGGTACCCATCCATGATATGATTTATTTTGTGATTTTATGATGAAAGGAAATAATGTGGATGATATGGACCAGCTATTGATTTAATATTGTTATGAATGCATGTTTTGCATAGTGCTAACCTGCAGGGTATAGGGGCTATGTGATAGCCGAGTATGTGATGCAAGTATGACTCAATACATATCTTGAAGAAGAGCCTTAATTTCCAAATGATGATACGATGACATGTACCAATAAACTCAATATCAACGCAGTATGGTTTGACGATTATGTACCCAGTATGTTGAGAGGGATGGACGCATTTCCCACCCTATGTCACTTTGATACTCGAGGTCATGGGAGGGTAGTGCTGAGACACGCTCCCCAATTTGTTGTGATGACGATGGTCGGATGCCTGCTAGGAGAGGCTAGGTCCACTAGATAGCCGATGCTACCGCTCTGAGGTTCTATGTGGGAAGGTCAATACAGCTAGCATCCACTTTGTACTAGCAGAGGAAGGATAGGGAGGATGCGGACGTAGGTTAGGATGGGTGGACATATTAGTTATTATTTTTGAAGGCTAGACATTATGATACCGGATTAGTGATGGTAGGTACCAATCTTAACTGACTAAATAATAAGAACATAATTGTTAAATAACTCCAAATGTCACAAAAAATCATATTATATCTGTATATGGGTCATGTTGTGTGAAATATTATTTGTATCAGTTAGAATTTAGGGGTTTTTGCTATAGTACATGTGCAGCTTGTGCATGTACTTCCCATGCATGCACACCTCACACATGCACGCTAGTATGAAATATTTAAATAGTTGGATAGGTTAACTAAGTAATTGTGAATTGTTTTAAACCTATAAATGTACCTTGTATCACTATTTTGACCATAACTTCGGGACGAAGTTTCCTGAAGGGTGGGTGTATGTAATGCCCCATATTAATGTTTATTATTAAGTACTTTTATTTAATTAAACATATACTAATTATTTTACCCTTTTTTACCATTTACGTAAAACATTAAATAAACAATCATGAATAATGCATGACATTTGGTTAGGTTTTGTAAACATGTACAATTCAAGATTCATTAATACATAACACATGTCAAACAATTCTGAACTACGCTGCCCAAGATCGAATAAAATAAATTAATTTATGAAAGAGGTGGTGGAAGGAGGAAGGCGGTGGAAGAAAGGAAGGAAAGGAGGTATAAGGGGGGGATTTTCTGGATTTTAGGGGGAAAGGAAACAGTCAAGAAGAATTTTTTTTTACAAAAGAATGAAAGTGATGGAGCAGAGAGGGAAGATAGCTGGAGGAGGGGGTTAACTCCAGGGGATAGATTTGCACTCAGAGAGAGGGAAGTTGCTATCCATTTTATCGGTACGTGGGCTCGGGGGCTAGGAAACCCGTCGGTTTCCTAGGGCCAGGAGGTTCGCTGGTCGACAGGGTGGATTATCTGAGTTGGCATTAAGGCTCGTACAGGCTCAGGTGAGGCAAAGGAAAGGATAAAGGTGCAGGAACCAGGGACAACCTTCAGCGCTAACGCTCAGGTATTTTTCGGTGAACTATCTCTTTATTGCACAAAATTTAAATGAAAATCTAAAAACAAAGTAAATATTTTTCTTTACTGTTTACGGATTGGACTGAGTGCTCTACTAGGCAGACAGAGCACTACAATAGAGAAATATTAATAATGTGAAAAAAAATGTACAAGTATAAGAGTTTATAAACATGAAAATACTACAGAGATCAAGTAAATATGATATAAGTCATGGATAGCAGAAAATGTATAATGTAACACACTGCAACATAAAGATCCACGAGCATGATTTTATAAAAGGAATGAGTCAAGTTCTGCATCAGATATCTAAAGATAATTTCATGTGGATCATAAGAATTATAACATAGATGAATAAGACCATATGCAGAACAAATCCATGAATAACATGTAATCAATTATTAAAGCAAAACATGGCTCATTCAATTATAATCATTTCAAATCTTTCTTCATATTAAACTGAACAAAATACATGCATGTCAGCCAAAGGCTAGAACTTTTTTCCCCGCTTTTTATAGTTGAATCTCAACTTCTTTATTAGGGGTGTTATAGAGAGAAATTCCTATGGCTTGGGGTACCACAACAGACAGCTTGACTCCAGAAATCAATCCTTTCCTATATGCAAGAGAAACCAAATATCTAACACTAAAGGACCTCGATTCATACCTTATTCCAGATGGTTGATGTAGATCCCCATTGAGCTTTCTAACTCTAGCTTGAATCGATAAATTGCTTCCTCAACATTCAATAAACAAGACAAGCATGCTATATATAATTGTGTGAGACCCACTCTAGCATATATAATCAATAACATATAAGCATTTGAAATCAGCCATGGATCGAATATTCATTCAAATACACATAATTGGACAGGAAAATATATTTATATTAATATAAAACAGTGATTACAATATAGACAACCTCTGTCAGCACGTCTGTGAATCATAGAAAATGAGTGCCCCACTTGGGCCTGCACCACTTCAATCCTCCATCTCTCAATAGAAAACTCACAAGAAAAAGGCAAGCTTGGGAAGAACACAGAAGTGCTCCAAGGGACAAAGGGATGCAGACTCAAGTATAAGCTCCGGAAACAATGGACTATAGTTTTCTTGCTCTTCAATTCCTCATGCCTTCAATGTATCCAAAGGGTTCCTTATATAGCTCTTCAATGGGGTAATGAAAGGCCGAATCCGAGCGATCTCAAGGTATATGGAATGCCAGGAGACAAGTCAATTGGATCCACATCAAGGAAAACTCCAAAAGAATTTGGAATTTTTCACACATCTTGATGTACATGGGTTTAAGGGTCAAATCCGTGTATATACGCGAGAAAGGGATTAAAAGTCACATATGTCAATTTTTGCATGTTTTTAGGGATGATCTTGGAAACATCAAAATTACAAAAATGGTCCATGGGGTCTAAAAAGTCTACAGAGGAACAAGGAAGGCCATAAAAGTGTGATTCATCATGTGTGGTAAAATCAGCTGTAACAGATGCCCCCTAATGTGTGAGGTCAGAGGGGTCATACGATGGCCAATATACATTATAAGTCCATCCCAAAGGTGGAGTGATGAAGAACCCAGTGGAAGAACTAGCCAATTAATCAGTAAAATATAATGATAAAGCTCTGCATATAACTACAAATAGATACAGCAGTCCCAAATACATAAGAGTACAATGGCCATGAATAGGCACGATACAATATGACATGTGTGGTCATCGCCATGTACAATATAAATAGATCAGAATCTCCCTGATGAAGATATATAAAGGATCATGATCTCCATGAAGGATGAAGATATGTAATGGATCAAGATCTCCATAATGGCTAGAAATGTCTGACATATACTAGAATCAAGTCACGAGAGCTGAAATCTCATGAACACTGGCACGATCAAGGCGGTAGCATATAAGAGATGCCACCAATATGGAAGGTCTTCTACACAAACCTCTACGAGTACATGTCCTACTATGTGAATAGAGGTGTCAAGGTCAAACATAGTAGTCCATCGTCTGATTACTGGTCATTGATATATACCATTAACAAACACGAGATCACCCACCGATAATGAAAATGGGAATCAAGGTACTAGAGTGCAAACTAACAAGTGTGAATAAATGTGTTGAGGTCAAACACTTGAGAGAATCCATCGATCAGAGGACATTGATGTATTCCCAAAAAATTGTCGATGGTGAGAGAACCTGCCACTAATGAATGAAAGTCTCAAGGCACTAAAAAATGACTCTATATTCCTATCCCAAAATAAATGATCTGAAGTATATGGGATGAAATCCACTGGAAGGAGGGCATTAAGGCATCCCCCATCATCCAACATGAGGTACTTAGCAAAGCTGTATAATGTGGAAGGACTCGATCATAAGGTGCATGAACTAGTAACTATACCAGGAATGGCTGACATGCAAAGTCAAGATAACTGAGGAATGGCCAACTCAGGTTTCAAATTCCTTCGAACAAGAGCATAAAGGTGAATGGTGACTGAATGTAGGCAGCATAGACTCGATATACAAAACTGGGACATCTCTGTGACACAGGAGGCATTGACAGAGGCTCCATAGGGACTAGAAGCTTAACTAGTTGGTAGAGATAAACTCAGATAGACGAGTACAGCTCCTAAAGTCAAACTATTAACTATTAACCCAACCAATGGATGTGATATACAGTGCTCTATTCGAAGGCGACACGACTTGACTGCTACCAAAGATAACATCTTTTCTTGTCCATATTTTTGGTTTTTTTATTTTTTTGGACTTTTTCAAATATTTTGAAAAGCTTGAAAAAGAATAAAAGTTCTTTATAGTTACAAACTAGGAGGAGACGAGTGTCAAGGGACAAACAAACTAGTTCCAAGCAGTAGAACATACCTATGCTCAATGCAAGGACACACGTGTAGGATAGCGACACTCCGGGGAAAGTCCCCTCTCGGTAAAAAATTGGGAGTCAAGCTGCAAAGGATATGTAAAATGGATCTGCGTGGCTAGACACGAGACAAGCTCGGGCTATATGGATGATAATCAAAGTCAGGGAAGCGAGCATAAGGCTTAATGAGGTAGGAAAAGCTCATGATAATGCAATTACAACTTGACATAAGGGAGTCCCGAGGAAACAGGCCAGCAAAAAGATCAAGAGGAGTATGAGGCTCTTGCTCAAAGTTGACAGTACTATACAAAGGACTCTTAGAACTAAGCGAGGACTTACAACATGGGTACCAAATGAAAAGGGGAGCTAACTAGGACACCGATTTATAGGAAGGATCTACCATTCACATAGTACCACTTCTAACAACAACATGAAGGTTACGTGATACCATGGAATGGGTTCATACCTAAGGTTAAGATGGAACGGTCATAAGGCAATGCATAAGTGCAAGCAGATGTGATATCATAACCTATATGCCAATTCAGACATAATACCTATGATAGGAACAAACAGGTTGAAACCTCGGAGAGAGTGTACAAAAACTGGACCCTACATGAAAACCATATTAGTCTAAAATAACCCAAAATAGTCAATAAAGAATCCAAACTATAGGATATAGGGAGGAATGATCGTGACAGATACACCCAAAGGAAGCAATGTGGTGAATGGTGGGACATTAAAAGGAAAGTAAGGTGCAGACCCAATGTTCACACATCCACTACCACCCCCATGAGGATGACCACTGGTGTAAATACTGAGAGAAGGGAGTCAACATCCTCCACAAATGGAGTAGAGGGAAGAATTTGACCACTCCCAAATCTATGAGCATGGTAAGGAGCTGTGATGCCCCCAAGTATGACACCAGGATCCATACTAGGACCAAGGATGATTGATAAGATACTAGGCATGCCAAAAATAAAAGGACGCAAACTCAAGAGAGTATAAATATACTCAAGCAACCACAATCCCAAAGGCAAACTAACACACAAAGAGCACACTCCTAAGAAAATATACAGCCAAAATACAAGCAAACCAAGGGGAGGATATGTGAGCTCCTGAATGCAGTAGGTATGTCTCGTTTAGGAGAGACTCGAAACTCCCATACACTACAAGTGGAGGCACGTAACCAATTATAGTGGCCCTCAGCTTCAATGCATAAAGCGACTATGCTTTCCAACCTCTACCTGGCCGGGACACCTACAGAATAAACTCTGCAAGTACCCCCTGTGATAACCTAGGTAAGGAAACTAAGGTCACCCCAATATAACCAATGCCCAGGTGGACATTCACAGGCAGGATCAACCGTATGGGCAGGGTAGCAAAGCCCAAAACTCTAAAAAGAGCCCCAAGAGACTAATACAATCCTGGAAATATATTCGGTGTTACTCAGTTACAACAAGGGGTCATCCCAATCATAACCGCTCACACTGCCTCGTGCTTAAATCCCTTGTAAGAGGAGGATCTTGAGAAACACTAATTATACCAAGGAATTTCACACTCTCACATGGATAGACAACTAATTGTTTCATTTAGTGGTCTTGTAGAATTTACTCACAATGAACTATTCCAAGACCCTAAAACCTAATCTTGTTGATGTGCCTTATAAAATAAAAGAGTGAAATTCATTTTATTATGCGTTGATTTTAATTGGCTGTAATTACTCAAAGGTAAATGATCATGCAACTAATGAAGTTATGACTCAGCAGTGAAGTAAATATGCACACCATAACAAACAATGCTAAGTGTGATCTTTGTCAAATGACAAATAGGGTATGCCACTACATGAGATGCATAAATATATATTCCTTTCCGAATGCCAATGCAATCCTTCCTATATGAAGTCCTAAATAAAACTCTCATCCAAGCAATCCAATGCAAGTACCTCCTCAAATCCATATGCAAAAAATGCAACTACCTTGTATTTTTCAATATAAAATAATGAAAAATGCAATAAAAGTCATCTAAAACTCTCAGTCTCTATAGCAAGTATAAAACACAATCCCAGCAAGACACTGAGACAAAAAAGAGTAATGCACTAATGGAAAAACAAAAAGGATAAATGACTAAAACTACTTTCAAACAAAAATCAATGGAAAAGCGGTCTCTGGTCACAAAAGAAGCATCCAACAAACAACATCAGACCCAAGGAAGACCCAACCACACTCACAACCCACCTAGCAACTTCCCACAACATCAAACTCATGAAAAGGGAGGATGTACGTGACTGTTTAAAGAACAGCTGCGTATATACGTGACTTTTGGCCAAAAAGATGCATGTATATGTGGATTTTTGGCCAAAAACCTGCGTGTATACATGACTTTTGGCTAAACATCCCACGTATGTACGCAAATTTTGGCCAAAAACCTGCATATACAGAGAAGACAATGGTAAAAAGTAGGCCAAGGGTCAAACCAATAAAGGGGACTGTCAGTGGATGAACATACTATAAAATGCAACACAGAAACAAGGAGAAACAAAAAGCAAGTCAAGAATATCAAGCATATTGTGCCCCCAAACCCCAAAGAAAAACAAGGAACATCCCCAACGGAGTCACCAATTCTGTTATGGAGAGAAATTCCTATGGCTTGGGGTACCACAACAGACAACTTGACTCCAGAAATCAATCCTTTCCTATATGCAAGAGAAACCAAATATATAATACTAAAGGATCTCGATTCATACCTTATTCCGGATGGTTAATGTAGATCCCCGTTGAGCTTTCCAAGTCCAGCTTGAATCGATAAATTGCTTCCTCAACATTCAATAAACAAGACAAGCATGCTATATATAATTGTGTTAGACCTACTCTAGCATATATAATCAATAACATATAAGCATTTGAAATCATCCATGGATCAAATATTCATTCAAATGCACATTATTGGACAGGAAAAGATATTTATATTAATATAAAATAGAGATTACAATAGATACAACCTCTATCGGCACGTCTGCGAATCGGAGAAATTGAGTCCCCCACTTGGGCCTCCACCAGTTCAATTCTCCATCTCTCGATAGCAAGCTCACAAGCAAAAGCTAAGCTTGGGAAGAACACAGAAGTGATCCAAGGGACAAAGGGATGCAGACTCAAGTATAAGATCTAGCAATAATGGACTATAGTTTTCTTTCTCTTCAATTCCTCATGCCTTCAATGTATCCAAAGGGTTCCTTATATAGCTCTTCAATGGGGAAATGAAAGGTCGAATTAGAGCGATCTTAAGGAATATGGAAGGCCAAGAGACAAGTGAGTTAGAACCACATCAAGGAAAACTACAAAACAATTTGGTCTTTTGCACACATCCCGATGTACGTAGGTTTAAGGGTCAAATCCACATATATACACGAGAAAGGGATTAAAAGTCGCATATGGAAATTTTTGCATGTTTTTAGGGATGATCTTAGAAACATCAAAGGTACAAAAATGGTTCACGGGATCTAAGGAGTCTGCAAAGGGACATGGAAGGCTATAAAAGTGTGATTCACCATGTGTGGTAAAATCAGCTGTAACAAGGGAATGAAATGAAACAAAGATTGAACCCCATTTCTTAGTTGGCAAATGACATTCACAAAATCTGCTCTTCAATCGTTGACAACTATTCATTCAAGATTAAATATCAAGTGGTTTATGTAGCTAGCATATTCTTTGTTTTACCATAATTATCTCCTTAAATACTGCAAACTGGCATGATATACTCCCTCATTTATGTTCTATTAGTTGGAATGTGAGATATTAAAAGCCACCACTACAATGTTGCAAGTTTGGTGGTGATTGTTTCCACTATTGGCAAATGAGAGGATACCGTGGCATTCATCTCTATTTATGTTCATGTCGAGAAGTAAAACCGTCAAATCTAATGACTTGGCGATGAGATTGCATGAAGATAATATATCTTTATTAGAAGATCAATTAAAACATTATCTTATCCTTGAGTTACAACGATTTCGTGCCAGATCTTTGACACTTCATACTTTTTATCAATAAATGTTTAGACAAATGTTAACTGTGATGAGAATATCTGTATGCTAGCAGTCACAAAAAACACAATATGATTAACATACTCAAACTCCTCTATCACATGACTATCTGGCAATCAACATTTGATATTTTGGTAGAAGGCGAATTGGGTGAAATTATGAAACTTATTACATGCTTTATTATTTCCATCAAACCCAGAATAATCCCCAAATGCAAACATTCCATGTGTGTGTTGCCTCCTCATTCCCTTATATCTTTGTGCGATGTATTGTAATGCTTGGATTGATATTTGGTGGACTTTGACATTGAAAGAATCACGAATTTTCCAATAGCGCCGCTAGAATCAAAATTGTTTTTTAACTTTTGTATTTTTATTTTTTTATTGTAGGATGGATTTGATACCAACAGGTAGTTTGATTGGTTGGGGAGTGATATAAGGGAGGGGGTGTTAGTGGCAAGGGGATACCTGTGGATGTGACCCATGGATGTGTGTGGGGGTGTCTAGGTGTTGTAGAGGGGATGTGATAGGGGGGTTGGGGTTGGGAAATAGATAGGGGGGGTGTGGTTTAGAGTTGACGG
>LPNX010505461.1:483374-535188 GCA_001517045.1 Pseudotsuga menziesii
GGGTTGTCAGGTGATTAAAGGGATTGGGTGGGGTTAGAGTTAGGGGGAAGAAGAGGAGGTTAGAGGTAAGGGGAGGAGGGCGGTTAGAGGTTCGGGGAGACCTATGGACACGTGTTTGTGTTTGGGTGTTAGGGATTTGGGAGAGGGTTGTTAGGTGTAAGGTGTTGGAGAGGAAGAGATAGTGGAGAACGGGTTAGTAATGGAGATGAGGGGGGGAGAGAGGTAGGAGGAGGAGGGTAGTTAGAGGTAGGGAGAGGAGGAGGGGAGATTAGTAAGAATTAGGGGAAAGAGGGGGGGTTTTAGTGGTAGGGGGTGAGCTATGAATGTGTGTGTGTGTGTGTGTGTGAGAGAGAGAGAGAGAGAAGGAGGGGGGGGTGTTGGGGAATAGATAGGGGGGTGGGGGATAATTCTAGTTGGATGAATTTGGGAGAAAGAGAGAGTGGAGAGAAAGAGGTGTTAGGTATTAGGAGTGAGAAAGAGGAGATAGGGTTATGCATGCATGTGAGGAAGAGAGACAGAGAGAGGAATGGAAGTTTAGGGGTTTTGGGGTGGGGGCACTAAGTGATTAGAGATAGAACAATAGGGGTGGTTAAGAGTTAGAGTTAGAGAGAAAGGGTTAGGGGTCTAGGGGTGGGGGTAGGGGACATACATATGTTAGTGGTAAGGGGGGACATATGATTGTGTGTGTGCGAGAGAGTGAGAACTAATGGGGCAGTGGTCTGTCAGGGAGAGACAGGAGGGGAGTTAGAGGTAGGGACAGGAGGAGGGGGGGTTGGAAGTAGGGAGGGGAGAAGGGGAGGTTAGTAAGAGTTAGGGGAAATAGGGGAGTGGGGGGGATATAAAATAATAAAAGTATTGGTATAATTGAAAATGTGGCCAATTCTATAATTACATAACAAGCACTCGTTGTAGGATTTAAAAATGCGAACTCATTTTGCTTTAATAAAATGTGCACTTGTTTTTCTTTAATATAAATAACATACCTTTTGTTTAAATTCAAAAATGTATTCCCACCAAATGATAAGGCCGAGCCTCCATCCATGCGGCCATGGAATTCTTATGCCTATGTGTCTCGTTTGTACTTTGTTTTGGATTTAACATGCCTTTGCCTTGGAGTATGATAAATCATGGCTAATTGAGCATTATATCCAAGTTTTCAATATGCTCGTGTTTAGCTATTGTTTACAGTATGCTGCACACCTCCATTTTTTTATCAAATTTTAGAAACAGATTATTTTTTTTGCATATTCCAAATATGTAATTTTAACAAGAATATATAATTTTTTCTATTTTTTTATTATTTATCTTGTGTAATCACTCCTCAACTCAAAAAAAACACACTTTTAGTGTTTCATCCATAACTCTTTCGTTTCTCAACCATTTTGAAAAAAAATTATATGCTGCACTAAAGAACACCAACCTCTACATGTTATAAAAAACCCATTTCCAAATAATTGCATTAAGATATTCAAAAACTGCACCCATAATTGACATACCATTTTCTAGGTCTGATCACTTGGATAATTAAAAAAAATTAAAAAATATATTTTTATTATTGGAAAAATAGTCGTGCACTAGTACTATCTGTTCTCTATATGTCTACCAGTTTTTGCAAGTTTATTCCATCATTTAGTCTCTTAAAGGCTACACCCACAAAAACATATACCTTACAATTTGTTCCAAAGATAAAAAGTGCCCATTAAAAAAGATCTAACTTTATCTAGTTAAGAACATTTTCAATAGAAAAAATGTATATATTTGGAGACATCATTTAATTTCCTACATTTCATCTTTTTTACCTATCACAAGATTCATTATGTAAGTGTCTCAAAATATCCATGTAAGTTGATGGATGACTTTTTTTATCAGTTTACTATTGCATCTAACGCATCAAAAGAGACCCCCATTAGCTTGCACACACCCTCAAGGCATATGATAAGGTAAATTGGGTCTTCCTTGGACGCCATATTATTCAAATAAGGCTACCTTTAGTTGTTGTTGATTTGATATTGAAAGTTATTTCTTTGTATTAATTAAATGGATCCCCTTAAAAAAACTTCAAGTGCTACAAGGGCTTAGGCAAGGTTTCCCTATATTCCCCCTATTATTTTTGTTGGATATTTAAGGATTGAATAGATTGATGTTTGCTGCTAGATTGGAAGGTGGAGTGAGTGGTATTAAGATCTAATTTGTTCATTTAATCACTCATTTACTTTTTATTGATGTTGTGATTATTTTTGGCAATAATACTGTACATGATTGGTCTAATTTCTCAAAAATTATCTCTCTTTTTGTGTTGCTTCAAGTATGGAGGTGAGCACAAATAAATCATGTTTTCTAAATAATGTTATGGATGATTTTTCTCTTGCTCATGTTTATGTTATATTTACATATAAAGTTGATGACATTTGCATTGGCATAAAATACATTAGTTATTATATGAAGGATGATAGATACAAGATCTCTAACGGGCTATGGATAGTTAGGAAAATTGAAAAACGTATTAGACAATGACACTTGAGATATATGTCATTTGTAGAAGACTAACATTTATCAAATCTGTTTTGACAAGGATTCCAATGTACTCATTCTCTTTGGCTGAAGTGCTTCTTTCTATTTTGAAGATGACATGACAAAAAAATTGATTTTCTTTAGTTTTGTGCTGCAAAAAATGAGAAGATTCATTTGGTTAGGTTGGGCATAGTATCTCTTCCTAAAGTTTTTGGAGGATGGAATATTAGAAATTTACTCAGGTTTAACATGGCCCTCTATTTGAAAATATTTTGGAGAGGATTATGTGAATCTTATCTATGGAGTGACATAATTAAATCTAAATATATTAAAAATAAATCCTTGGTTGAATGGTTCAAGAATCTAGTTAAATCTATCATAGGTGTATCCAATTTCTGGAATGTTTTTGTCCGAACTCTCCCTTGGATCAACATATGGGTTCATGCACAAATATGATCCAAAAAATAGTTGCAATCGGGCCACACTAGCGGAAACATTTACGGATGCTTACGCACCTCCAGTAGTATGCACTCGTACCTAGGCTTGGTACCAAGATAAGGCACATACACATTGATGGAGAATGCACTTCATTAACACATGCACATGGTCCTACAAATCAAAATAAATAAATTTTATGGAAATTTTATTTGCAAAGTAAATACAAACAAAAATTGTGGATGAGAGAGGAGAATTTGACATGTGCACAGACCAAGGAAGATCACTTCTCCACCTATTTGACCAAGGAATCCATTGGGTGAGTGTTCACTTCACTAGATATGTAAGTTAATTATCTTATTTGTATTTTTATTGATTATTTATTGTTTATTAAATTTTTAATAGTTTCCAAATTCGTAAAATAATGGAATTTTTTTCATTTGCAGACTATAAACCTCTGTAATGAATGAAGAAAACATTAACATGGAATATTATGGAAAAAAAATGCACAATAAAATATAAATCTTGGACCCAATAAAAAAATCCTGTTGTGAGGGATATCTACCTTATGACTTGGGGTCTTAGGTTCACTAAAATACTAGGGTATGAATTGTATACATCAAGGATTTGGAAACATATATAAGAGAAATAGAGTTAGCGGAACATGTCCCATTTTAGCGACGATTGATCCAATCTTTAACTCTCTTCCCTAAATGCTCCTCAGCCATCTGATCTTCTATAACTACAACGGAGATTGATATTCCTCCACGATATCTCTGATTGTTATATAAAGAAACATGAGAAGATTCCAATTGCATATAGAAATAAATAACAATAAAGCATGATTCATAACAACAAAAGCATGCACTAAGACAAATATGGAAGAAAGACATTCTTTATTACGAAGTCATGAAACATTACAACCCTTCTTGAGACAAGCTTCTTCTGTAGACCAAGAAACTGAGTCATCTTGTTCCTCTCTCCAATGGATTCCTCCAACATATCCTTGCTCCCAAAATGTACTTCCCCTATTCTCTACCCCTCCCCTTTATTTATAGTTGTTGGTGAGGAGTGGTTTTAAGACCTAGGACGGTTAGGGGAGTTATGGAACTTACTAATTCAAACCCAGCTACCCCTAAACTAATCATATTTTTTATTTTAAAGTTTTTTTTAATGCAACGCATGGGTATATATCAGGAAACTTTCAAGTTCGCACCTTTCATACCAACGATGGAGAGGATGCGAACAACAGACTGTTGTTTTTCACCTGGGCAATCTACCCCCATGATCATAAACATAAAAATAAAATGCATTAATATAAAAACATACATAGATGAATAATGAAATCTATAGCGAAAGTTGACACATTTATTGCATTCATGCATTCATCATGTTCATTTTATTTCATAAACAATTCATTAAACAGATTAAATACATAATAATACTTATCTGGAAAAGGAGGCGCTGACCCGTAACTAGTTATGTCGTTGCAACGTTCCACCCAACCATAGTCCAGTGTTCTCATCAATATCACCGCCACCCCCAAGCTGGGCATGATTCCATAAGGCACTAGCAAACAACAGCCTCACACATAGCCAAAACCATATGCCCACAGTCAAGCCAACAAACAGTTGGGTTTCACATACTGTTTAGCTAAGCCAATGAACAATTAAGTTTCACAGGATATTAGGGAAACAAGCCAATAGCATGGGGTTCCTTGGTTTACTCAACCAAGACAAACTCTTCATCAAACAAACATCCCACCAATTAATAGATGGTTCCTTGGACGTATCTAGCCAAATCATCACAAGGATTCCCACAACAACAAAATGAACATGCTAGATATGAAGGAAATGTTGTTCAACCAAAAACAATTTGGTGAGTGAAAAAAATTGTCCACTTGGGTGAGCAACCTGAATTCAGCAATGGGTATGGGTTTCACATGGTTAAATGAACTCAGCAACCACCCAAAAATTCACTAGTCTTCTCTTCCATTCATTGTGCAACCACAATAACGAATTTCCCCACTGTGGAAATCGACACTAAAACACCCAGCAGAGATCCCAACTAGTGAATGTTCACCAAACCACTTCCCATCCATGGGAAAAACATAGGAAACTACAAAAATGTATATGGGGAACACATTAAATCTCCAAGGATGCAAGCGAGAGAAACGCATGTATTCCTGAAGGCATCACATGCACATAACAAAAAAAATGTGAGGGAAAGAGAGCTCTGTGATCTTCCCACTTCGTGAGGAGAAATCAGCTGCCTCCCATGAGGAAATTGTTGCCCCCTACATGAGGAATCTAGGTGCTCTCCTTCACATGAGGGAAAAATGGGTGAATCCTCCCTTGGGCATGAGTGTGGTCCAAGACTGGTGACCCTACCAGAATTGATGGTTTCCCACACCTCCCAATGCCCAAGGCTATAAATCCCTTCACCAGCTTAGATGACCAGGCATAAAAGAAAAAAATGGTAATTAACCACCCTATGGGTTTTCCCTTAGATATTTGGGTTTTCCCTGTAGGCTCAAAGGTTGAATATTTCCTCCTCCCTATTCCTTATGAAATCATGCCCCCATCTCTTTAACTTTACGGCACGTAGCTAGTTGTGGTATTTTAATTAATTTTCATTTTACATGATGTCTTAAAACATATTGTTCCTGGCTAGCACATAAACCATTGACATCTATTTTAATTGCTAAAACATAAACACTAACCCATGGCGGGGCCTTTGTCTTGAGCTCTACACCACAATTTAATACAATATTTACATCATATGCAATTCAATACCATGGGGTCAAAACCAGGGTGTTACATTCCCCTTCCCCTTCAATAACATTGTCCTCGGTGCTTTACAAAATTGAACAAAATGGATGTGCCAGTCGTATGGCATCCTCTAGCTCTCATGTATCCTCTTCAGGACTATAGTGATTCCTCTACACCTTTATCTATCCAATGGAATGATCTGGAACTCTCCCAAGTCCTTGCTTGCATGCATTAATGCAGACCATAAGAGATTTTTCTAGTCTTGGAGAATCATTTTCCTCACCTTGGAACACTTCCAGTGTCTTTGGAAACCTGCAATACCTATGCTCAAGCCCCAAGCAATGAGCCAATTCCCATGTTAGTATTCACAAGATTTTCCAAAATCATAGATGAATCACATGCACATGTATATTGATATAAAATCAACAAAAAGTTTCCAAGTGAACCAAATACTCATCTGCACAAGTATCTTCTTTTGGTTCCATAGGTGTTTGACTGGGCTTGATACAACCGTGGCACTCATAACCCCACCCAAACCCAATTAAAGGGTATCCAAATTTATGTAAGCCTCAGATCACTTGAAAATACCTCTCGATCGAGATCTAACAGATCCATTCCTGAGCCCAACACGTCTTTGGGTGCTTCAATGGTAGTTTTGTTCAAGAGCTTGCACCTCCTCTGGATGCTTACCAAGCTTAGGTGCTTCCTTTCTGAACACCAAAATGAATTTAATTCATATGTCCTATTCATTCCTATAGGATGTAATCTATAACAAGATTTTAAAAATCATGGAGGCATCATATGCTCATGTATATTTACAAAAATCAACAACACCAAAAGTTGGGTAAGTAAAACAGATACTTATTTGTATAACATCTCTCCACCGAGATCCGATCAGCTCTGTTTCAGAGCCCAACACCTCCTTGGGTGTTCAATGACATCTCTAGATTACGGGCCCAGTACCTTTCCCAAGTGCTTACCAATTTTCAAGTGCTTCCTTTCTAGGAACCATAACAGATTAATTCACATGTCAGATTCATTTTTGTAGGATTTATTTCTTAACAAGATTTTCAAAATATTAACCGAATCATTATGTACTTGTGTAATTACATATAATCAACCAGGATTTTCCAAGTAATCCAATACTTATATGTATATCATCTCTCAATCGAGATCCAATTAGCCTCGCTTCAGAGCCCGACACCTTCCTTGGGGCTTAATGACTGCTCTAGCTTAAGGGAGCAACACCTCCCCCAAGTGCTTACCAATGCTCAGGCGCTTCCCTTCCAGACATCATAATACCTAGAGTTTATTCTCTTCACAGAGCCCCCACTCTCATGATAGTGCCCTTATGGTGTGAATGTGCATGGAGAGAAGTCTAACCAAATGTCTTACACCATGGGCATACCTAGTGAGACATACTGGTTCCTAGCTGGAAAGGGGGAGGAAGATATGTACCCAAGTACATCCTTCCAGAGGATCCATGTACTCCTTGTACATGTTTTCATCACCTCACCTACATTACATATAGACATACAATTTACATCAAATGTCATTATAAAATTTAAATCATAGGTTTCCAAACCTATTTCAAACACATCCCTTCGAGAAGCTATGTACACCTGGTACATCCCTCCAAGGAACCATGTACATCAAGTACATATTTTCATCATCTCACCTATGTTACATACAAGCATGCAGTTCATATGAGATGTCATCATAAAATAATTGCAATCATAGGTTTTCAAACCTATTCCAAAGATATCCCTCTAAGAATCTATGTACACCCTATACATCCTTTTGAGGATCCATGTACACCCAGTACATATTTTCATCATCTCAATGTCTCACCTGTATTACATACAAGCATGCAGTCTATATGAGATGTCAAAATAATTGCAATCATAAGTTTTCAAACCTATTCCAAATGTATCCCTCTGAGAAGCTATGTATGCCTCGTACATCCTTCCGAGGAGCCATGTACACCCAATACATTTTTTCATCATCTCACCTGCATTACATATAAGCATGCAGTTTATATGAGATGTCAAAATAATTGCAATCATAGATTTTCAAACCTATTTCCAACACATCCCTCCAAGAATCTATGTACACACTGTACATCCTTCTGAGGTGCTATGTACACCCAATACATCCTTCCGAGGAGTTATGTACTCTAAGCACGTACTTTCACAATCTCACCTACGTTACATACAAGTATGCAGTTTACATGAGAGGTCATTATAAAATTTTAATCATATATTTTCCAATATATTTTCATGCATACATGATTTTCCAAATATCAAGCGATCAATAACATTGATAGTCGAAATAAAAATCTGAAATCACAATTCTACTTCCTACCGAAAATCATATTTTTACAACCATGAGGCCATCCTCATATTGTTTGGCTTTTGCATGTAAGGAGTACTCATCCCTTACTTACACATGCTACCAAAAACCTGGACATCCACGTACAACATGTCATCCTCACACCATTTTAAATCAGCCAAACAATCACAGTTAGAATCAACAATGCAAGACAAGCATATCTATGGTTAGCATGATTCAAAACCATCATAGGAGATCACAGCCTCCCATAATAAATAGGAAAAGTTGCAATCTGAAGTTTCAAAACCTGTTCTTATTCATGAGATCCTTCTCATGGCACATGGTAGCTTCCTGCCCTGGGTTTTATTAGGCACCACCCTATTGTTCTGCTCAGGTCATTCTATCTGAGTCTTCAGGAAGTCCTTGTGTGTATCGCCATACACACAAGAGCCATTTCCTCATGGAACTACAAGTTCACATGCAGGCTTCCTCAACCTATACATAGACTCAACTTTTCCTGCAAAATATTCTTTAGTGAACTTCCTAAAATACCATGCAAGTCCCACAAAACACTAGTACAAAATGAGGAATTAGCTACTAGGTGACTAAAAATTCTAGTCACCACAGGTTTTTCAAGTGATTTACTACTAAATATGAGCAATTTTGATTGAACCAACTATAAACGACTAAAATTAATGACTAATTTAGTCACCAATTAACAGATATGACTAGAGAATAAGTGACAGAGTTAAAAATGACTAATTTAGTCACGGCATAAAAAATGACTAGCTAGAAGAATATGAGTTAGTCATTTATGTTAGTCATTTTTAATTGTGTCCTAGAAAATTGCAAATTTGACAATGAAGTGTAAATCTTGTAAATTGTCTGCCTTCTATTAGTAATATTGGTGCCATGCATTTCGATCTTTAGAGATCCAACAAGGCAATTGCACAAATTTTCTGTTGACCATCTGTATCCCTATTGCACCATTGAAGAAAACTTGGTTAAGCGCATGCCAAAGGAAAATTAGGTTCCTATGTCAATTACAAATTAGGTACTAGAACAAGTACCATATTGATACCTATCTAGAAGCATCATAGCTAGTTGTTGATCCTTCGACAATGTAAGAGTCCCTGTAAGTCCCATATATCTGAAGTGTTTTTCTAACTTCAATATAACTTTTTTCATGATTTGCGACCATCAAACATCCAGCTGCACTAGTTGACGTAGATTCACCAGTCGACGTAGATTCACCAGGATGAGTTTGTTTAAAGTATCCTTGCTAGCAAGAATGAAATTCACAACTACATTTTGTAGGAATGTATCCAATTAGTCCTTTCTATCGTCATCCTTCTTCTTTTTAAGCCTTGAAAACAAATGATCACCCAGTGACCCATGGGTATGTTTGAAGTAGATGATTTTTTCCACGAACTAATCCTTACAATAAAAATATTCTTCCAATAAAAATCAGTCAAGTATTTTGCCACAGCAGCTTTTTCCACCCACCTTTTACGTTAGGTAGGAGCCAAGGGGCTCGGTTCAATATCCACCAATTTGTTATTTGTAATGTATTGTTGAAACCAAGGGGCCATCTGTTTAGTTCTAGATTTGGAGCCCTGTGATTCTTTAATTAGTGGTGGTAAAGTTGAGGTCCCCTGCTAGAATGATGGAAGAACAACCAAGGACTAGACCACACCTTTCAATAGCCTCCCAGAAGTCCAGTTGATCGACATGAATCCCACAATAGTTAATAATGTGTAGGGGTATATCAAAAACCCTACAAAAAAATTTCAATAATATACCCCCACAAATACGAAAGGGATTAAGTCTAATATGAGCAAGGTTCCAAGCAAAAAGAAGAACTCCTTAAATGCATGTAGCATCAACCAAACAACAATCCCATGTGGGGAGAATAATCCAGAGAAACTTGCTTTCTTTCAAACAACAGACCATCGTTTCCTAAAATAATAAGACATCCAGACAAACCAAATGTAATAAACTCTTGAGAGCCGCAATCTTCAGGGTACACCCCCACCCCTCTAACATTTAAGGACAATATCATCATTAGGTAACAACATTTATGGCTGAATCTACTCTAAAAGGTCTGAAAACGTCTAATAGTGCATCCTATGAATCCAAAATCCCATTAACAATTTCCTTGATTGTCATTGACTCATTTCCCCACATTGGTTGATCCGAGTGGAATTTCCTCCTTATCTTTCCATTTTTCTTCCTGATGGTTACATTTAGATTATTGGAGACTAATGGGTCTAGGCCAGTATCCAACTTGGAGAAAACCAGGATAGGATCCTACAAGAAACTCCCCTTGGAAAATGGGAGGGAAGAATCAAATCATCGAAGCCCAATGATTTATCATCCAACCCATAAGCCGATATTGAGGCTACACCATCACTTAAAACCTTGGATTTCGAATACAACACTGATTTTTCCTTTTGTAACATTAGCACCGACCTCAACAACCCGAGTATGTTCTTTTAGACAGGAGACCAAAACCTCATCCCTATTAGAAAGATCCCCAAGGGGAAAAGTTGGAATTGAAAAATGAGTTAATTTTTTCCCTTTATCTTTATGAATGAAGATGACTTGTTTTCAAAATATTCTAAAAGTGTTTGAATAGGTATTTTATGCCTTTAATAAATGGATTCAAATTGTCAATTTACTATTTTTAATAATGTAAAGTGTTATACATTTTTTTCACTTTATTAAAAACACATTGTTATCCCAAAGTAACTACAAACTCAATCCAAAATTACATAATTTTAAATAATGAAAATAATTATAATTAAACAAGAGCCACGAGGTGGCAATGTTCCCGACGTTGCCATCAACAACTTGGGATAGTTGCTAGTTTTTTGGTATTGAACAAAAACAAATAAAAGTATGAGAACAAATATCAATAAATATTAGAATGTTGTGTCTAGAAGTTAATCTAGTTCAATTTTGTGATTCAATTTAAGTAGTGATTTAATCATAAACATGATCATATCACATGCACATTAATAAATGTTTCTTTACCATTAATAAATGTTCTAGTAAGGAATTCTCAAATAAATGAAAACCTAAATGAAAACCATTTTTCAATATCCAGTGGCACTGCTTATCACGCCGCCACCAGGTCTTGGGGCACAAAGTCACAGGCCTACGTCACCTACAAAAGACCAATAAAACCTAAGATAAATCAATATTTGAATAATTCAAAAAATAAAAATTGATCAAACTATAGTAAAAACATTTGAAAAATAAAAAAATTAAATATGTTTTCGAATTAATCCATCTAACGATTCATATATATTCCCTATCAGAAACATAATAATGGTAAGCACATAATGTTTCCCTTATTGCTAGAATAACATAAAATACACTCTGCTCCTCTTAGCAAAAGTGGACTATTAAGATGAACCGTACAATTAATTAAAGCTCGTTAAATACAATTGGGGTAAATGTATAATTTTTTCTTAGTTATACACTCGTCAATAATGCATTAAAATGTACTTATGGTGAATATATGTTATTATAAATTATACAATTAATGAAATCTCATTGCATACATTGTTGGTGAATGCATAATGTTTTCTTCATTATGCACTCATCAATAATGCATTAAAATGTATTGCTCGTAACTATGTTATATTATAAATTGTTAATAATGCATTAAATGTATTGCTCATAACTATATGTTATATTATAAATTGTTGATGAATAGAAATATTATACACTTATAAATTGTTGTTATATTATTATATGCACTCTAATTGATAGGCCATGTGAAATTAATAATAGTCATGCCCATGACACGTGCTATCTGCAACTCACTATCTTTCACATTAAACGCATAATAAGTTGACAAGTTGAGTCACGTCATAGGATTACGGGAAGTGTGTTGTGTGGTAGGGCGACATAATAAAGATGTGGGAACATTCCCATTTCACTACATTCAGTAGACCATGTAGTAACATTGAGTATATTTTTCATACCTGTAATATGCACAAACCCAAAAATTAGCTCTGTATAACATTTTTTCCATAACAACGATGGTTGAAAGAATAGCCATTTTAAAATGAGAATAAACAATGGTGTTCTCAACGTTATCAAAGTCGGAGCTTCTGAAGATGATATCTTTATAAATTCAGCGAGCCTTGACGACGCCGAGGAGGACGACATGCTGTGAATTTTGTAAATATCTTTTGGTAATTCGATCTATCTTTTTCAATAGCAGCTTAGTTTTGACAGTCCAAAGAGATTAGTGAGAAATTTTAAAGAGATTAGTGAGAAATTTTATTGGAATCCATGACGGTAAAATGTGGAGATGCATTTTCTGCCAACAGAAAATCTCCCAATGCTTTAAAGAAAGCCACAAGAGGAGGAATTCATCCACGAGAATCGGAGGAGCAGAAGTTGTGCATAATTAGTTAACTTCATCCTTTAAATGTGTTGTATTGATTTTGAGAGTAATTGAACAGGAGCACGAGCACTTAATTCATCTCTGATTTTGAGAGTAATTTAATAGGAGCACGGGTACTTTTATTGTGTCAATATTTTTCACTTGTGCTATTAGTAATCAGCTAGAACTGGGTTTTCAAAAAATAAATATGGACAAGAAAAACAAGGAGACTCATAAGATATATTGTTTTCTATGCATGCCTCAAGTTAAAAGAATTTTTTGAAAGAACAAAAACAAACATAGGGTATTACAAAATGTATCGAGATAAGGTTAATGAAATGAAAGGAAAGGAGGAATGCATTTTATTTATCATTTAAAGCCATCAAAGGGAATGAATTCCTTGTGTCTACCAAAGAATTTATCAAACTAATATAGAATTTGATGCTTCAAAATCATATACTTTGAATGGAATCCTGAGAATTTTGAATCTGTAATTAGCACGCCCAATTTATAAAACTGCTATAAAATTTGATGCTTCATAGTTTGATTGGAAGTCGATGGGATTTCTCATAATTCAACCGTAAATTAATTGCAAACAGACCTGGTCCTTGTTCTAATTTTTTTTATGAAATCTTGGATATCGACGTCCTTAAAGATTGCATTTGATGAATAATCATCTGCATAGGCAGCGATTTCAACATTTGTGTGCGATTGGGTTAGAAGTGGATTTTGGTAATCTTTAAACTACTTATTATTGAGCATGGTTTCAAATCTAGAGGATTTTATTTCATCTTTTAGTCAGTTCTTAGTTTCAAATGCTGTTGCATTACTCTTATTTTAATTGTTTTGGAAAATATATATTGCAATATGAGGAATGTAGGTTAGAGCATTTGAGTAGGCCTAATGATTATAGCTCTACTATTGTAGTCAAGTAAGATCTTACTATTGTCATGTTGTCATCAAGTAAGATCTTAAGATCATACTCAAGTAGGTTTACTTTTATTGTAAATAATCAATGCTCACCAAATAACTTCTTTGGAAACACTTACAACACTTAGGCTTATCATACAAAATAGGTTCCTAATTTAAAAATGTGGATCACAAAAAATCTCAACATAAAATACATGGAAAGGTCTGGAGTCTTACCTACCCATCCATCCCAGCACAACTTTCATGGAAATCTAATTGTGCCATCTATGTTGAAGCCTCCAATCTATGACTTCTCTGAACAGATGGCACTCCTTATTTTCTTATAAGTTATCAGCTAGGAGAATTCATCCTAACAATGAAATTTTTCATAAATACTACCTCTTTCCAATTGAAACAATCAGTGTTTTTAGATGGAATGTCCCCAGCAAAATAAAATTCAACAAATAACCTATCAACATCAATCCATTCATTCACATTGAAGATTACATCAAGAATACTTCCTACCATTTCTTCAGTTTTATATTTAATCAACTCTAAATATTGCATTTTGTTTATTGCAAAATGTAGATCAGGTACTAGATTTGGACTGTGCCCTTGATTTATTTAGTTTGTAACTTTGTATAAAGTTTGAACATAAACAAATCCCAAGCCACACTCTATGTTTCATGGAACATAATTGCAAATGATATTTAACTGACATGGGTAGAGAAAAATGCTAGGTAAACCCTATTCACAACATATAAACAAAATGAAGAAAAGGCACAAACAATCCTGGGTGTCGATTTGAGGATACTAACTATCCAGTTTTACAGTTTGGTAATTAAAAGCCTCTAATAAATTTACATACTACGCTGTAAACAACAATCATAGTCCAATTTCCCATTACGCCAATATTCTTTTATTGCTTTCTCAAGCACATGAATAGCTATGCCCATACAGAAAAATTTTCTATGAAACTTACTCAGACTATATATGAATTCAAGTTCTAATATCAAATTAATCAATTCCATAAAAAAATCAAGAGAACTTTAAGGACAGATTTTAGGGTTTGAATGTTGCCTCTTGTTCAAGTTTTTCTTTCAACAGTCTCAAGTCTTCAGTTTTCATGCCTTGCAAGCTGCACAGAGAGAACGAAATATGTCAAATTTTCCTGTTAATTTACTATCAAATCATTCATGAATGGAATTTGTAAAATTTCAGAAAAACTAAGCATTTCTAAAACATGCACTTCTCAAAGAAGTTGCAAAAACAAATCCCAAAAGACAAAGTTCAAGTTGCACCATATAGATTGAATGAAAGTTCAATAGTGATTGACAGTAGTACACATAGTAGTAAAAAGATGAGGCATCACCTTTTCAGGCCAAGGAGTGGTGGTTCATCTGGATAATTTGCAGTATGTGAAAATGTCAAAGCTACACGGACTGCACAGAATTGCAAGTGATTAGTAATGCCATATTTTTATTTTATTATTGTTTATTCACTGCATAGCTATGCAACTAATCCTCAAGCTCAACTGCATATCAAACTCAATGCACAGTGCATAGTATTAGTAAATATGATTGTAACACCGATGTCCAAGTTACCGAGGGGATTTCTTCCACTAATTCAAAACTATCTCAAACACTGCCAGGATATATACATAGGCATGAACATGAACCCATACTTCTAGTTCTTTATCTGTTAAGAGGTGACTGAATCCTTCCTCACCAGTTACTATTGTAAGGCATCTCATTATGTTATAGAAAAAATTGGATGGAACTTCACAAATCCAGTTCATTTAAACATAAGGATCCTCTATACCTTGCTCTAAGATATGTTATATAGTATATACTACTTGAGATGCTTTTCCATATACTGAAATACCATTGAATACAAGAACACTGCTGAGGCAGTGGCGCAGCCTCAGTGCCTATAAAATCCACCATCTTCACTAAGACACAACAATAATAACCCTGACCATAGTTTTCAGTAGACATCCTTTTTTCCAATATTAACAAAAATGTGATATGTATCTATTATAATAGAGCCACTCATGCATCTATGGGGATACTCCAGTTTTGAGGGTTTTATGTATTTCAGATTCTTGCTCCCTGTGAGAACCTAATTCCTCTACCTATGCCTACTACTTTTCATGCTCAAAAGGACAAGACAAAGCTATGTCTTTTATCCAAATCTTGCCAAGAAACATGACAAAATCAAGGATATTCAGGATCAGATGCAAAACAGGTACAAAACATTTCATGACCAGAATAATTTCCATCTTCAATTCAAGGATGCACAATCGAGAGAAGTTGATGGGAACCAAAATGGCCCATCATCCAACACCTTTTTGGCAGCACTGTAGCATTGTTTCAACACTTACCTCAACACACTCAGATGCATATTTTCACACTTGAACATGGATTAATGATTTTGGCATTATGAGATGAATGTTTCCTGCTCTTTATGTGAACTTGTAACAAGAATTCTCCTTAGTATATACCATTTCACTAAGAAGCTCATGTGCTTTAGATTTTCTTCCTTGAAAATAAAGACTCCTGAGAATTTTATTACACACTGGAGGCTTTAACAAAATACTTCTCTCCAATGATTCCCTAAATAGTTCTACAGCTATCGTTACTCTGCCATCCTCGCAAAGACCAGTAATAAGTAACACATATGCAGGTTCTGTAAGATTGAGATTATGTTCTTGAACAATTCTTAAAAGTTTCAATGCATCATCCAATCTCCCAGCTTTGTATAAGGCAATTATTATAATACAATATGCTCCAGAATCTACAGCATCTTGCATCATATCTATCTTCACCATAGTTCTGAAAGCTTCATCTAAATTTCCATCTTCAAATAATTTTTGAATCAAGTGAATATTGCAGTAGTCTTGATTATTTATACCAGATCTCTGAGAGATATAATTAATCCAAAGCTGAAAATCCTGTGATACTCTACCTTTGTGAGATAGTGACATCATAAGCATCTTGTAAGTTACCACATTGGGATTGCATCCTTTTCCTTCCATCTGCTTAAACACAGTAAAGGCATCCTCATCTCTGTTAGCTCTACAAAGGCCATTGATTAGTATGTTGTATGTAAATACATCTGGCATGTAACCTTTGAAAAGCTCCAAGGCTCCCGCTAATTTGTCTGCCTTACAGAGGCCATTGATTAGTGTATTGTACGTAACAGTATCTGGCATGACACTACTTTCTATTATCCTCCTAACAATCTTATATGCTCTAAGGATTCAGCTAGAGTTACAAAGGTGCTCAAATAAATCTTGAAATTCAGCACTATCTACAATGCGGTCACTACCTTGGGTAATATTCAGAAACAAAGATGGATTGTTTCCCATCTCCATTTTGTAGAACAAAATGTATGCTTTCTCCACTTCACCAGCATTACAAATGCCACCAATGAGTATGTTATAGGTCATAACAGTTGGAAATAACCCATTCCTTGTCATTTCATCAAACATCTGATGTGCCTCATCTACAAGCCCTTCCTCGCATAATCCACCAATCAGAGTTGTATATGTAACATTATTTTCGAGGACATCCTTTCTGAGCCATTTCTAATTTGAGGGCACAAGCCTTATCTATTTGTCGAACATTACAAAGGCCCTTGATCAGAGTGTTATAACAGTATGTATCGGGAAGACATTGGTTTCCCATCATTACATTCAGAAGTTCAAAACCATCGTCAATTTTGGCAGCTTTACAGAATCCATCTATCATCAACGTGTACTATACCAAACCTGGAGTGGCCTAACCCTCAAACCAGACTCTGGAGTACTTCCGTGTTATCTCTATGTAGGTCACACAAGTTCAAAACGAAACGAACTGAGACGTCTGTGATGAGAGTCTTGAAGCACCCTAGGAATGTCTATTGGAACTTAGCCAGACTAGTTTCCATTACTGCTAAACGAAAAAAGTTCCTTATAGAATACTATCTGCAGCAAATTAAGCAAATAATAATTAGATTTGTTTCAATTTACAGGAAATAATGAAATGCGAACCTTCTGTTACAAAGCTGTCATAGATTCAAAGGCTTTATGATAGTTCAAATATTAGAAAGATGATTTAAATCTTTTTCCATTTCACAACTGGAAAACTAAAACTAATGGATAAGATTTCAACTGTTCTTCTATAAATGGGTTGTTATAATTTCTAAAGCTATATATGGTTTTCCTATATGCTGTAATGCATAGATCTTGAAAAATATGTAAACATGGAAAACTAAAACTAATGGATAAGCTTTCAACTGTTCTTCTATAAATGGGTTGTTATAATTTCTAAAGCTATATATGGTTTTCCTATATGTTGTAATGCATAGATCTTGAAAAATATGTAAACAATGAATACCAAATTCAACCTAGTATATAGACACTAGATTGGAAATACCTTTGATATGCGTGGTGTATTTGCAGTAGTCCATTGGATCCGAAGGGATGCCACTGCCTAGGTCTGTGTAGGGAGACCACCACCTAGCTCCCATGTGTGCTTTATATCCACCATGCTTCTGTTAGAGGATATACAGATTGATCAATTGTTCATGTTACATGTGGAGGATGTTAGTAGCATAGTTGGAGGATGGGTTGATCAAGGAAGAAGACAAGTGGAGTGTTGAATTTCCCATTTGGAGTGTGATGATCTATCGAATGTAGATGCATGTGTAAAGACATGCGAGTGATGTCAGACCTTCAACGCATGCACCTTGATTGTCAGACCTCGAACTCACATGCACCATGATTGTCCGATCTCGACTGCATGAACCTTGGCATCAGAAATACAATTCATATAAAGGTATTTTCAACAATAATCATGTTGGCCTTTTAAAACCTTACAGAAAGTAAAAAAAACTTTACCATAAAAATTTGTCGTTCAGTGGCACTGCTTATGTTATCACGCCACCGGGTCTTGGGGCACAAAGTCCCAGGCCTACGTCACCTGCAAAAGACCAGTAAAATCTAAGTTAAATCAATATTTGAATAATTCAAAAAATAAAAATTAATCAAACTATAGTAAAAACATTTGAAAAATAAAAAAATTAAATATGGTTCTCGAATTAATCCATCTAACCGATTCATATATATTCCCTGTCGGGAACATAAAAAAAAACCATTGCTATATAAAAGGTGTTGATGCCTGGAAATTTGCAGGCGGTAACAGTAAAGGATTCTCCCCAATCAATGTTCCAAACTAGCCCGTTGACTGTTTGGAATAGGGAATCCGTCCGGTTTACGGTCCGACTACCGTAGGTCAAGGTAACAAAACAAGGGCTTTACCGGTTGCGGCCTGATCCATCGATTTTTTGTAATTTTTGGCTTAAAGATGAGATGCAAGTATCTAACTAACTATGCAGGGTGGTGAAGGATGCAAGGAGCATTCACAATGTGATGCGCAGGTTCTTACCTCTCATCTTAGGCTCACCAGCACCTGAATCACACATGCAACAATGAGATGAACTAACTACTTATCTATCTACCTATCTATCCCCGGGGAGCCAACTTGTAATTAATATATGAGTAATGTGGATGTGCACACATGATAAAAGAAATTACAGATAGCTGACATTTACTTTTACAGGTATGAACAATGATAGATATTCCGACAACCAGATAGCTAATTGTTTTATGATCAGCATACATTACTCATGGTGGTTATTTCATCAAAATAAATCAGAAATCATTTAAACAAAGACATAGGTCATAAATTTAGAATGATCTCACGATTCATGGATATAATGCTAAAAAACAAAATAGTTCATCTTTCGACTATCCATGGCAAACATTTGAAATCCCACCGATCTTTCTTCAACAGGAAAACCAAATATTTTATTGCAAAGAGAAGTAGTTCTTCTTACAATAACCTTCCAGTCTAACTGGGAAAAAAGTCCCTCATCTCTTCTTAGTCTATTTCATTTATACCAAGAGAGTGAAATGGTTGGGCTGCCCAAAGTAGCCTTTGGGCTTCCCAACCTTTCATTTTCCTAACGCTTTACTTGTTTACAAAATATTACAAAATATGAAGATAATCAATCCCTTATGAAGAGGGTCCCGCTTGGCTTTCTATAAACTTCCTCCACGTTGCAGCTTCTCTTGCGATGCCTTCAAAAGTGCTAGGCTCCAAAAACTGAATATTTATTTCGAACTTCTCAGCTTGATTTTTTATGGCCTCGACCCTTGCTGGGCTCAACCGAAGTTGATCTTCTAGAAACTGCAAGCTCACAGCTACATGACCTACTTCATTGTTCAACACCAGGTCATCAACGGCCTTAATCTGCTGCGTTTTGGCCTCTGCATCTTGATATCTACTCTGCAAAAGTTCTACAAAGGCTTTATGTTCTGGGAACTCATCAAGCTTATGCTCAGCTTCTATCTGGCACCGATTGTATGTGTTCAGGAGCCTTCTGAAGTACTCTGAGCATGCTCCTTATGTCCTTCTGACAGCTTTCTGGAAATCTTCGGTAGTGCTTACAGCAAACTCTACTAGATCATGATCTCTTTTGAGAGCTTGATGGTCCTTTGAAGGTAAGTCTGCTGGGGTATCTTCATTTCTTTCTAACCTAGCCATTCTGACATTTAAAACCTCAAGGACATCTTGGGATCTATCCATAAAGTAGGAGGAGGTTTCCATAATCTCCTCCAACCTGCTCTCAATCTGCAGGACCTTGCATCTTTCGTCTTCCAGAGCAGTCTGCAACTGTAGCATTCTAGCCTTCTGAGCCAGGATGTGTTCCTTAAATGGATGCAGATTTACTTGATGTTCCTTTGCTGCCTCCAAATCAGCGGTCAAAGAAGAAAGCTTCTCTTGATGTTGCTTTATCAGTTCCTAGGAATGCAAATCATTGGCCTACTTAAGGACCTCCATCTGTTCTTCTAGGTCTTCCATCTTTTGCCGCAACTGCTCCTTCTCCTTCTTCAACTCTTGATATTCTGCTTGCACTTGCTCAAGGTGTTCTTGTGTAGTCTCCTGAGCCTGTCTCTCTTCATGTAGGGCCTGCAATTCAACTGCAGCAATCCTCATCTCCCTCTGTAAGTGCTCAAATTTCCGCTTTAACCTATTTCCCTCCTCTCTCTCTCTTTTCAGGGTATCCTTCAGCTGAGCAAAATATTTCTTATATGACTCCAATTCTGTCATCAGTTTGTCTATGTTATCCTCTGAAGCATGTAGTATTGCAGTCCCGGACCTTATGGTAAGCCTTGGATCCACGTCTGTCCCTATCATGACGGCCGTATCTGTTATCATTATTCCAACCATTCCTTCTTCTTCTACCTTTCTTTCCGTCCTCTTCATTATTCTCTTGGTCTCCCTATCATAATATACCGTGTTGAAGTCAGTAATTTCCTTGCCCTTTTCCTAGACAAAAGGAACTATTCTGAGTGTAGGGACCACAAGGGAGCTGGCAGCAGGCACTTGCGAATCCTGGACCTCTGGGTTTTCTGTCTCCTAGGCCTGCCCTTTGGTATCTGACTAGCCTATCTCTGTCAGCTTTGGCCTTTCTACTTCCTGTCTTCTCATTTCCTCATCTAGCTTTCTCTTCACTTCTTCAGCTGCTTTCCTAGCTTCTTCTTTAGCCTCTTTGGCTGGTTCTTATGCCTTCTCAGCTGCTTCTTGGGCAGCTTTTATTTTTTCTTCTTCTTCGCTATGAAGCCATCCCACAGCTTCCTGTGTTAGCTTCTAGGCTTCTTCTTGTCTCCTTTTGGCCTCTTCTTCAGCTCTGGCTTGCTCAGCTTTGTCTTGCTCATCCCCTTTTCCACCTTTAGTGGTGATCTTTGGCTTAAACCTTCTTCTTAGAGCTGTCAAGTTAGGGGCACTTCGGAAGACAGATTCTTCCTTATCGAAGTAACAAGTATACTCAAAGTGAACCTTGTGTTCTTTGCAATGCTCCACGACTTTACCTTGGGAATCACTCCTATGAAATGGCATCCTGCCAAAATGGAATTTGTCTAGTTCTGCTACAAATTCATCAGCCTGTTTCACTTTAGCAAACCTGCAGCTTCCTAGTTTGAATGGAAAAGGGGGGTAAGTGGTCTTCTTGTGCTCAAACAGGAACTTGCCTATCCCATCAATGAAAACTTGCCTGACCACCTCCTTATGGACAATATAGTCGGTTGCATATTTTGGCAGCAGGGAAGGGGTTCTTGACCCACCAAACATTCGGAAATACATGCCATTTTCTATCAAGTAATAGTCTGCGTATTCTTCTATTACTTTCATGGCCCCCTCCGACAAACAGTCACATTCCTTCAGAAAAATAAGGGTGTACAATGGCATAAGGAACTATTCGCATACTTCTCTATAGTGGCTGTGGTAAACATGTACCCACAAAGGTTTGTAAGACGTGTAGATAGGCATTCTTTCCCTGTCCCAGATGCATCTGATACCAAAGAAGGGCTTATGACACAATATGCAGTCTATAAGTATCGAGCTCATGTAAAACTCAGACTTTTTTTGGGCCTCTCCCCCCAGGGCTGCAGCCAAGCAAGCAGACAGACTGTTTGAAACCAGGCTGGGCCAATTGAAGATTGTCCCATCGGTGGCCACACGAAAGATGATAGGTATCCATTCCATCTTGAACAACCTGCCATGAGCTCTTCCAAATATCCTGTTGAGCATCAAGGCTATGAATCTGTAAGGAGCCCTTAGACTCGCTGTATCATACTCATTCGTAGCTCTGGCCCTGAAATGTTTTCCTGTCAGCATCATTCTTATCATGGTTTCTATCAGGTCCATTTTAACGTTACTCAACCAGTCATCATACACGAACACTTCAGGCTTAGGTAAATGGTAGGCCAAGGCTACATAACCAGGACTGTAAGCAGCATAACCTTGATCATTAACATCTTTCAGAATCATTGTTGAGACATCCGCCCGAGGCAGAATCCATCCTATGACTTCAGAGCATGGGAAGAGTTTCGGCCTAGTGGCAACCTTCATGAGTGTCGATCTTTCGATGTTGGCGTAGATGGGCTCTTCTTCTAGTCCCATATCAAGCACCTCTCTTTTGGTGATGAGCCTATAGACATCCCCCCACTGATATTCAGGTTCAACACCAGAGACACATTGAGTGTCTCCATATATATATTCGGTCTTTGTTTCAGCTTCTACTTGTGGCGCTTCTTCCACCACTGGGGCCTTCTTCTTTTGTATTTTGGACATAGTGGACTCGGCTTCTTCCTGCCATATATAACATTGTAATATTGAGGCATCCAAGGTGCATACATTTATATGACAGAGTGCAGCACTTTATTCTATGTATGTATATCATGGCAGCAACTAGTTGATGAAAATAAGATATAAGTTTGCATAACTAGACTGTCCAAATGCACACTACTTAGTGCTCTTGTCTATATCCTAGTATGATGCAAAACATTCCTGTATGGTATTTAAAACACCCCATCAACCATCTTCTAGACTGCAGTAAAATTACATCCATATACAAAGTGTCATTTTCATGTGTTTAATGTGATAGAAAGTAGAGAAACCACGGCATGCATGCACAACCCAAAAATGCCCTGACTATCAGAACTACTAGCATGAAGCAACTTCAGTCCTGAACAATAAAGTGGGCAATATACTACAGCTACATGATACTAAAACTTTATCAATCATAATTGAGCCGGCATTAAATCTACATCATTTCGCAGTATGTTGTTTTTCTCATGAAAACAATTTGTTACGCAAATGCATGTATCTCAAATGCAAGGTGCAAATGTATCTATCAAACATCAAAAATTTTGACGCCATAGATTTAGCAAGAACAAACTCGGCAATGAATTACGCTGCTCGCGGACAGATGATTACATCAACCTGAATATACATTTTTCTCCCTTAGGGGACTACTGCCACTCTGTTGTACCGGGAAAACAGGTAAACTACGCGCGACGCCTGTGGTGCTTACGCTTCTGTGTTTTAGGTTAATAAACCACCACCCATAGCAGATCACGTCCAACCAGCTAGGGCTACAGAACGGTGCGGCAAAACAGATGCTCAGGATGAGGGAAAGCATAAATTCTTACTCAGCAAAGGGGAAACCACCACCTGCCATACAAACCCACTACACACCCTCCTCCTGCTTCTCATCATCAAACCTGGGGCAGCTAGGTGCAGGCGACGTAACGACCGCCTGCACCAAGCCTCCAACTTCTCTGTGCGAGTTTGCCAACAAAGGTCACAGTCGAAAATAACTATTATGCGGGTTTAAAAGAAAACGCCCCCCCACTGACCGCGAACAGACAATACTCTCCGATATATAGGCGCAAAATGCATAGCGGACAAGAAGAAAAGACTATGGAAAGCTAACCATGGGTAGAACCTTGTACGTATGTGAAATGGGGTTGCTAACACACCGAACCACAGCGAAGAAAACCTTGAACTGAAACGAGGCGTGACAAGAAATGGCCTACCTGGCAGCGACACGACGCAATCACGAAGAGATGAGTGGGCCGGTGATGGTCCAGCTCCCACGCTCAACACCTGGATGATAGCTAGGTCCTTCACTGGCTCAAGAAGTCGATAGCTCAACGAGAACAGCGCTTCGGTGATTAAAACAATGGAAAAACCAATACACCGCGCCGTAATATATAAACTTGCTCACACATGCGAGGAGTCGGACACTGGAAAACCTTCGCATCGGGGGAGGAAGTAATCTCCCCTCTACAATGGCAGTCAGTCAAAAGGTATACCCGGCCATAGAGACGCTCATGACAGACAATAATCAGATTGGGCGTCGAAATTTTTCCGAGTCGGAGGACGAAAGTCAACTTGTCTCCGTAACGGCGGGAAGAAGAAACGATAGAGCTTCTAGCTGAAAAATAATACTCCGCCGATTCAAGACACACGTCAAAAAGAACGTCAAAAACCAAAACCCAAAACCCGTCCACAACAGCAGAGGCCAAATGTGAACACCCGTCCGCAACGGCGGAGGCCAAACGCAAACACCCATCTGCAATCGTGAACCAAAGGACATCCGCAACGGCGGGAAGAAGAAACGCAAATATTTCCGCAACGGTGGAAGAGAAATTCATGAGTGTCCATCGTAAACAAATTCAACATTTCGGGCGTCGGAAGGTTTTCTCTTTCCGCAAACAAAACTCATCCGCAACTGCGGAGGGCCAAATCTTAGATTCACCTGCAACGATGGACAATCAAAACAAAACAACTTTCGATTCCAGCAAGCTTTCTAATGCATTCAAAAGCAGCAATTAAATTCAGTATCATTTTTAAGAAAAAAATCAAGCTAAACCTAAACAAAGGAGGGTCCTAAAAAATTTTAGAATTTTGGGAAAAAAATTTGCAGCTGCAACAATTGGCGACTACCTGGTGAACTCCAAATTTTTGAATTAACCTTTCCCCGGCTTAAGACTGTCTGGATGAAACTAAATCCTTCTAGATGTCTGCATTCCTAAGCAAGCCAAATTATGCATAGAATTACTTAGAAGAAGTCTATTTTTTCGAGAGAAGGTAACATCAGGAATATTGCAGGTCCGAATAACTCTTTTGAGGCCAAATAGATGAGGTTTATTTCTTTTTCTACCCTTTGGTAGTTACAGCTCCATCACCACAGGATCGTAACAGAGAGAAAACAGTATTATCCTTTTGTTCCTCGTTCCTATGCCAACTGCACTTTTGCCTCTTGAGATTTTAGTTCATTAATTAGGGGTCCTCTTGTATGCCTTTCTTACTGAATTTTTTAATTCAGGATCCTCTATCCCATAGTGTCCTTTTGTGTGAACAGTGTATTTCATCTTTTAGTTCATGGATGGAGAGGTTCTTGCGGCAGTTTAGTACTTCATGCTTGTCAAGCTTTGCTTTGAAATGTCTTAATTCTTTCAGGAGTTTTGACTCTTAATAGCTTTTAGCCTTTTCTTAATTTGTGGCATGGGATTATTTATATATGATATATTGTTTCCCTCTGCTTCCTTTCTGTGGGTCTTTTGCTGTCACTCCCTTGGGTACTTAAGATGTGAAATGGATGAAGCCTTGAAATAGTACTTTAGACCCTTTTTACTTCTGAGTTATTTACAGGGATTAAGTAAGACTTCCATGAATGCACTGCCAGCAAGGAACACTACTACTAGAAGAAATTCTATGCTTGAAAGCACAGTCTTAAGCTTTAAGATTTTTGTTAACCAAGAACCCTAATGTTTCCCTTGCAACCAAAAGTTTACCTCTTTATTCCAACCAAAAGAAAAACTAGCAAAGCAATAAAGGAAAATAGCAACAAAGCAAATAAAAGAAACAAAACATCAAAGCAATAAAGAATGAAAAAAACATCTAGTATTAAGAAATCAAACAATTTATTTATGTACAATGAAAAACAAACAAAAATCTTGCCCATTCCTGAAAATATTTAAAAACTAGAGAGCTGAGGAACGAGCTGAATTTTAGACATGAGTTATCTAACCATGATCTAACTGTGTTGTTTTTGAAATGGAACTCATATCTAAAATCCTATATTCATTTCTTTCAGCCTGAGGGAACGGAAGGAGCTCAGGCTGGGTGCTCATCATAGAACTGGACCGTTTTGAGGTATGATGCTTTAGCTTAAGCTCAATTAGATAGTTTCCTAGGACAGACTCAATAGACTCATTACCCTCTCCTAGCCTAGTAACAGTGTACTTCATGTATGGCTCTCTCAGAATTTTTATTGGATTTGGGGTACCTTTGAGGGGAAACAACAGATGAGACCAATCTGAAGGAAAATAACCTTTCAACCTAGCAGCCCAATCTTAGTTGAGAATGAGCCCATATCCCCTTGGTATGTTAGCGACCATAATGTCAACAAATTGACATATCTTGTTGTTTACAGCCAAACGAACGAGGACATTCTTCATTTCTCCCACTACTTTTACACCTGTGCGATCTAACTACGTTACTTCACGAGGTGTGGACTCTAGCTGTCCGTTAATACTTTTACAAACCTTCAGAAGCATCACATTCGCTGCTGCTCCAGAGTCCACCAAGCAGTTATGCACATTATAATTCAGCATTTCTAGAGTCAAAAGAAAAGGCGAGGTTTTGAGGTTTTCTTTCCAACCTGGTTCTTGGTCTTCTTCTCCCAGTTGGTTTTGAGTAGGTATATCTTTTGTTAGCTCTGGCATTTCATCAGAGTTTTCCCCACCTGTTTGTTCTTCCACAGGTTTGACAGTCTCAGTGATTGGCTTGGTCCTCTGGTTGAGGGTATTGTTCTTATGCGTTTTTCCCTCATCCAGTCTCTTAACATTTTCCTGCAAATTGTCACTTTTAGAAATCATTGCATTGTCTTGGCCCATGACACCCATGTCCTTCATAGTTGTGGATGTGCATTCGGATTTCGGAGTCTCATCTTCAGTGTCAAACAGTGAAATACCATTCCATGAGAACATAGTATCATCCTCTGGTTTCCTTATGATCTATTTCTCCTTTTCTTCCTTGCCACTGTCCTTAGTCAATCTGGGGTCCAACAACCTATTCATAACCAATGTCATTGAATGTAACCATTGAGGACACTTCTTCTCAGAATGGGGTTGTTGGTGAAAGGTACAGAAATTATCCCCTCCTACTTTGGTTATGTTTATTGATGCCGAATTGGGAGGAGGGACCAGCCATTGGTTGTTATTCTCTCTTTTCGGATAGTGGGACTTATAGGTTTTCTGAGTGCACCTTTCCTTTTCTAGGTATATTATTTGGTTGGACAGTTTCTGAAGCATTTTCATCATTCCTTGATAATTGTGTGATTGATCTTTTCTAGATTCAGACAGTAGTGAGATTCTTCTGTCCAACTAATACTCCGCAGAGTCAAGACAAACATCGGAAAGAACGTCAAAAACCAAAACCCAAAACCCGTCCGCAATAGCGGAGGCCAAATGCGAACACCCATCTGCAACATCGGAGGCCAAATGCAAACACCCGTCCGCAATCGTGAACCAAAGGACATCTGCAATGGCGGGAAGAAGAAATGCAAATCTTTCCCCAACAGCGAAAGAGAAAGTAATGAGAGCGTCCGTCGTAAACAAAATCAATGTTTCGGGCATCGGAAGGTTTTCTCTTTTCGCAAAAAAAACTTATCCGCAACTGCGGAGGGCCAAATCTTAGATTCACCCGCAATGGTGGACAATCAAAACAAAACAACTTCCAATTCCAGCAAGCTTTCTAATGTGTTCAAAAGCAGCAATTAAATTCAGTATCATTTTAAGGAAAAAAATCAAGCTAAACCTAAACAAAGGAGGGTCCTAAAAAAATTTAGAATTTTGGGAAAAAAATTTGCAGCTGCAACAAAAGGTAGAAGCCAAAATTAATGAAAAGAACACTCATAAATACTTAAACACAATGAAGCACGTTGATATTACTTTCATTTTTTTTTTGAAAATTTGAAAGTAACATTTTCTTTTATCTTCATAACTAAGAACAAAATGGGTTAAAAAAATGGAAAAATGCTAATTATGTGAGGGTATTAAGAAAGCATATAATAATAACTCTATACTCTTCACAGAGGTGGAGATAAGCCCTTGTATAATCCAAAGACAAAATAATCAATTAAATAGAAAAAGTTCATGATTTGGGATTTTGACCATCACAACAATGGCATGTAATAAATTGTTTCAGACACGAAGGCCATATGTGAATATCATAGATACTATAATAGATACTATGTACTCATAATCAATTGGAGGAATTGACTAATAGTCTGCATTTCATGAATCATTAAGGAATCCAGTCAGACTCCCAAACCTATGACTATGTAATGCATCTCATTAATCACCCAGGAATTTAGTCAGACTCCCAAACCTACGTTTGTCTAATGCAGAGATACCTTAACATGAAATATGTGAAAGGGGTTAAAATAGTCCACACCCACATGATTGACACGCAGTTTAATCTGGAAGTGTCTTTCAATAACAAATTTATTTCCATGTATGCCAAATTTGAATAACAAATTGATTTCCATGTATGCCGAATTCGACAACCTGGAGGACGCTCGTTGGGTTTTTGACAAAATGATGGAACGAAATGTGGTTTCATGGACTAAAGTGATTGGAGCTTATAGAAGAGATTGGATTTGTGAGGATGTATTGAACTACTTTACCAAATGTAGTAAATAGGAATTCAGTTGTATCAGTTAATCTTTGCCATTGTTCTCCTAGCAGTGATCACTAACTTAAGAGCTCTTTAGCAGGAGAAGGAGGTGCATGTGGAGATAAATAGGAGTGGGTTTCGACAAAATGTATTTGTGGGAAGTGTGCTTGTTGATATGTATGTTAAATGTGGGATCATGGAGGATGCACAGGAAGTGTTTGACAAAATTCTTGAACGCGATGTGGTTACCTGGACTATGATAATGGCAGGATATGTACAAATTGAACATTTGGGAGAAGCCCTGAAGCTCTTCAGTGAAATGCTAGTTTTGGGGATGAGACTTGATTAGGCATATTCACTTCTATTCTTCCATCTTGTGCCAAATCGGTAGCTTTACAAATAGGTATGTATGTCCATCAAGAACAATTAAAAATGGTGTTTCAGGATATCTTATATTCTAGTTTCCAAATTCTACAGAACTTAATAGATCATTAGAAGCAAACTGTACAAGCTTCTCTAGTGCAATGAATCCTCTTTAATGATGCAGATTTTGTGTAACATGCTACAAAAGTATCAAAGTGACGAGGTTGGAGCCACTCTAAAATATCCTGAAATAATTAACAATTAAGAATTAAAATTGAGCTCACAAATAATATCCACTTGAGTAACACTCAGATTTACTAAAATTTATGAAGGAAAATCTGGTGTTAACACCATGTTTAAGGGATTTATCAGTTCATACAAAGCTTACACCAACATACCAGTGTTTCTTTACCCTTTGCAATGAATCTTGAGGTTTCTCCATGCAAACTTCTATTTTAATATCTCCATTTAAAGAAGCAGACTTAATGTTTACTTAATGAACTTTCAAATTGAACTGAGCTGCAATTAGTCACAACATTCTAATTGTGACTAGTTTGACCATGGATGTAGAAGAAATGTTCCCAGGACCAACAGCATTTGACAAAGTAGGAATAATGTATGAAGACAATAGAGTGGAGTTTGATGTCAATAAAAGATGAAATACACACTATTTAAGCAAGATCATATGTTTAGATAGAATGATTGATGATTAGGCGGAAAGGAATTAGACGTGAGTCTTTCTGTAAGAGCTCCAAATTCTAGGGTTAAATTTGTTGATAAAATAAATATGTTGTTTTTTAAATTTCCTAGAAATATAAAGCGATTATCTATATTTTGGTTGTATTATATAAACAAAACAATAAAGTTAAAAAACAAAACAAAACATAGGAAGTCGTTCTTACCAACAACCTCCATAAACCTTCTTTGTTATAATAAAAAACTTCTTTTGCATCAAATACTACCATTAGCTGCCAATCATATATGTCCGACCTATCATCATTAAAGACTACCATTGTTTTCTGGGGTCCGTCCTGTTGATGTGTTGATTGAGGCTACTGGGTCGGACCATTTAGCCATTCCTAATTGGATTGAAAAAGCGTAAACCTGCATGAAAGTTGGCTCCATTTTCAAGTGCTATCTTGGGTACTGTTAACTTCCCCGCCATTCTTCTCACTATCACCTACAATCCGTAAGTTGAATGTTTAAATATAAAACCAAGCCTTTTCACTCCTTTCCTTTGACCGAGGGTGTAGAGTCGAAGAGTATAGTCATCCTGGGAGTGTCGTAAAGAGGGAGAATTAGAAAGAGCAGGGGGAGGGGAAAGGGAGAGAGGGGGGAAATGGAGATCCCTCTGATGAACAGGAATATTGTGAAGAAGTGTGTGAAGAATTTATAGAGGCCTTAGAGAGATCGTCGCATCAGTATCAAGGTACTTAGTATTCATTATTCTCTCTACTTATTTAGCTTATCTCCATAACATCATCATGTAAAAGGGGTAAACAAGGTTCTTGGTTTTTTTTTCAATTCATTTGGTTCTCTTGGAGAAGAACAAAAAATCCAAACCCAACACTATGATGGATTTGTTCATGCCCCTTCAATCTGACATAATATGCCTTTTTCACATTTTTGTTGTCACTCTGGACCGGGATTGTGAGTCGAACCCTTATTTATTTATTCCATTTGAAATATATCGAAAAACATAAGCCAATGGGATGCACTAGATATGGTATAATTTAGGTACATGGTTTGAGTGGATGGGTATCTCTTCAATCAAAATCAACCAAGACTTGCAGACTGGCCACATTCCTATTGCAACTCAGGCAATTCAGATGAGACAAGCCATGGTATGAATGGAACCCTGAAATGCCTATTATTTCTTGATGGGGCATACTCCAGCGAGTTTATCAAAGTAGGAAATAATTTTATATTTAAAAACCTAATCCAGGAATTTACAAAAAACCTGAAGCAAATAAATTAGTTCTATAGAGTAGTGACCATAAAGAATTCAGTGACACTTGAATGAACATAGTAGAAACCTTGAATGAATATGGTTCTAAACCACTTTAGAACTTATCTTCCTGTGTGAAGTGACCCAAAATTAAACAAAATGTTCAGTTGGGTATTACTTCTCATAGCCATTGTAATCATAGTACAATCTTTCCCCCTAGGCAATATCCTTTATCGCAACAAGGAGAACCCTGGACTCACCATCGACATTGTATCTGAAACAGTTCAAGTTCTACTTCTTTTTCTATTTAATGTATTCAAATATGGTCATCAATATAAGCATAGAAGAAAAATATATATTTTGATAGAAGATGATAAGAAGCCTAAAAATTTTATGTGAAAAAAACAGAAAAAGACCAGCACACTAAAAGTTAACTTGCATTCCTTGTACTTTGATCAAAATAAAAAATTCAAAGTAACATGAGTCAAATATTCCATGAAATATTTTATCACTTATGTTGTGTGGTTATTTATCCCATTGATAAAACATGCTATGTTTCCACGTTTATCGGGACAAATGACAAGATCCTTCAACAACTCTCTTGTGTAAAGAAAATTCATCATACAGTCCCCATCATCTTTTTGTCTCTTACGCAAATAATCAACACCCTCTTTATACTATGTGATAATGGTGAGGTCCTTTATATTGTTATTTTCCTCCATTGTGAAACTATGTAAGAAAAAATATAGCTTCTCAGATCAATGAAATCCTAAGATCGCAAATGTACTACAACATATATTTTAGACTAGCATGGAAAGGGAAGGAATTAGGAAATATTCCATACCCCTCACGAGGGCCGTGAACAACAAACAATGGAGGCCACTCTTCCCTTCTACACATTGCTTTAAAGAGTTCAAGGGCAGCCCTATCTTTCTTTGATTCCACATGTATACAGAATTTAGAAAATGAATTAGAAACTGTACAGTTAAAATAGATTTACATGTTATTTAATATATGAGGGACAACAAATTGGTTTGTACCATATATGGAAAACCCATTTCTAAGATTTCCCTGGATTCTAACTTTGACCTATGTTTATTATCCCTAATAAACAGGATTCAATGTAATATATCTATGTTTAGAGCCAACTATAGTCTATATGTTTTTGATGGTCTTGATGCCATCGAGAATACAGAGATTGGATCTGCCAATGAGACTCTACCTACATCCCATCCTTTTCCATCATAGCTTTGTTAGCTGATCCTAGATCCATGCCAGGCCTATAGGTCAATTCATCACTAAACTCCACTCCAACAAAGGTAAGTGTTGTAGCAAGAGATCCCATCTGCTCCAATATTCTACCTAGATCTTGGGTTGGAACAAATGGCAGCAACCTTCTCTTCTTTTTAGTGAGAATCAAGCTTGCAGTACGTTTCTTGGTTTTCCTGAATTCTGAATCCAAACGAAAAAAATGTTATGAATACAAATAATTGATTGTTAAGATTCTCAGGCAAAAAAATTCAGTAATGGGAAGATAAAAATTCAATTCAACATGTACATTTTCTAGGTTGAAAAATGAATATCAAAGGGAATCACAGGAAGCCATGATCTTTGGGGAATTCAAGCCCTAATTAAATCTCATCCTTAACTCAGATTGAATAAAACCCTTGACTAAATCTATCTTGCCAAATGTAAGAATGAATAAAGAATGTGCAATGTGTATTAAACCAAAATGAACCCAAATGAGCTTTACCATTACATGACATATCAATCACAAAATTTATTTGAATGCAAAAAAAGTCAATGATTTTAGTCTGCACCAAAGGAAATCCTGTACATTGCAAACAAAACTGATAGGCAGTCGCACTATAATGGTAAATCCCCCAAATTTAAAAATAAAAATAAAAATAAAAATCCCAAAAATGGATCTAAAAGGATTACCAATTCAGACCTTTCACTTTATCCTTGTGGGAACAATTGTCACAAAACTACTTCCCAACGGGAATTTTGACAACAATGGGGCAAAGAAAATACATGTGATAGCCCTTCTCACACTTATCACACAATAATATTTCCATAATATTGTTGACAAGTTGTGTTATCCTTTCCAAATGCTCCTATAAATTAATATTGTCCAATGCTTTGTAATGAAGAATGTTGTTCATTACTTTGTAATGTAGTTAAAGTGTAAATTCGCAAGATTGCAATGACAATGTGGTGCATGGGAGGCATGGATGTTGCAAAATTTATGGCCACTTGTGTTTCTTGCACATAAACACAAATTCCATCTAATGTTGCATTGCTTACAACCTTAGTGCCTAGGAATAGACTATTGTGCCTCAGCCACGGGGATTTGAACTAGGTGTGGAACTTTCCAAATGGCCAAAAACATTCACAACTGGTTTATCTAACCTTGGGATGCCCCACTCCTATGGTTTTTTTGGAAATGGTTGTTGATGTATATGTAACTTCAGAATGTATTCTTCTATGTATCTTATGTATTGTAACCCGATGTTTATTCCGGGATGTTTTTATTATGTATTTGAGTCATGTGGTTATGCCCCGATGTTCCGATCAGGAGGATTAATAATGTAATCAAGTCATATGAAGTCATTAGGTAAGTCCCCAGAGTTTCGGGGCACTCGGGTTATTATACACTAATTAAGGTGTAGGCTCGAGTAGTAATTATTAGGTTGAGCCTACGTGTGAAAAGGAAATTCAAGTGAACTGATGAATATAAATAGAGATTTAGAGTCTCTCTATTTATCACTTGTGAAATATATCACTTGCTATCCCAAGTGTGGCGCACTACTGAAGAAGGAAATTTTGGGACTAGACAGAAGACAGAAGACTACTGCTGTTTTGGGAGATCTCTTACTGTTTTGGTGTTGATTCTATCTTAGAGGAAGTTGTGGGGTTTTCTCCTTTATGGTTTCCCTGAGGAAAACTCTTTGTGTCTCTTGTCTCTTGTGATGTGCTTATGTTTTATTGCTGTGCTTGTTATTCTCTTAGTGAAAAGATCCTAAGATCATAATGCTAGCTTAATGTGATGAAAAACTAACATGGTATCAGAGCTAACCTGAGAAGAAGACATTGTGCAGCTACATGAACTAGGGATTCCTATTTTGTGGATCTTCCTGCACATATTTTCAGCAAAAGTATGCTAAGATGACTCTCCATTGAAGGGTGCATCTTTCTGTCGATGCAGAATTCAATTTCAAGCATTTTCAGTTTCGATGTGGAAATTAGGGCTTTCTATAGAAGAGGAATCTTTGAGTGAGACTAGCATAGGATTGTTCTCCTCATCAAAACAAAATTTTAGAGACCTAGATCAATAAATTTGGTTGGGTAAAACTCCAAGAAAGTCAAACCCTAGTTTGACCCTGAGCTAGGAGAAACCCTAAATACTAAAACTGCTAAGTTTTGGTACAATCGCTATATTCTGAGATTGTAGAAGTCTCAGAAGTGAAAAATTGTAGGGACCGAATATAAAATCCTAATGAAGCCTGTCTCCAAAAATCAGACTCATATTCACTGTACTCTAGGAGATATGATCTCTCCAAGTTAGGGTTTCAGCCTCTTCCAGAATTCATCTTTAAACAGGACATCCAGGGATATCTGCAATATCTTGAGCTACAAAGGTCCAAATTGAATTCCTAAAGATGTTCCATAAAGGGCACGGAATTTAATTTCAGTGGTCCGAATATCAGACTTAGAAGATGAACCAGTCACACGTGGCATGCCGTACAACTTCATTGTTCTGAACAGTCCTGTAACAGGTCACCTTGGTAAAAGGATCATAAATCCCAAATGGTGAAACCAATTCTGATAAAACCTGCGGTGTTGGATCAAGGACATGTGAGGTTACCTCAGTGAGAAATTTCAGACACAGAGGATCATTAATTTTGGATAGATCACAGAAACAGTAACAAGAATTTATGTAGAAGAAATTGGAAACTTAGGGCTTCCTGTTCCGGGAGCTTCCCTCCACTGTTTTCAGAAAAGGAGTACATTGGACAACTCCATTTAAAGAGATCTATCTGTCTATCCAATAATATCTAAAAGATTCCAAGTTTTTAAAATTAGGGTTTCTGTGACAAACCCTAGATTAGCGAACTCCGGGACAAGGACGGACACCTTAAATCGGTAAGATCTAATCCTTTGCTATTTCCATTTGAGGTTGTCATTTCAATATGATATATCACATCAGCTTGGTGACAAGCTTGGGGAAGTTGACAACTTCCAATCCTGGAAGTATTTGATCTCTCTGAAAAAAATGGATTGGACACCTACATGAGTATAGAGGTTCCAGTTTCAGAGGGAGACGAGGTTAGAAGCCTTTCACAAGAAGGACTTGGTCAAGGCCAAAGAAGACATCATGCTCATGCTGCAGAGGATGATGAACCATCTAAAAAGAAATCCAGATATGAAAGTGAAGATTCTTCAAGCAAGGATGAATATGTTTTGATATCAACTCTCACAGGTAACATTACTGATGGAAGTGATGATTGGCTTATAGACAGTGGGGCTTCCAAACATATGACGGGATTCAAGGAATTCTTTGTAAGACTGTCATAACATGAATCACCTCACAAGGTGAAACTAGGAGATGACTACACATATCCAATAAAAGGTAGTGGAGAATCTCCATTCAAGCTAGACTCTGGTAAGTCTCTAACAATGAAAGAAGTATTGTTTGTTCCAGGACTCAAGAAGAACCTTCTCTCCATTTCAGCATTGATGCAAAAGGAATGCGGGTTGCATTCATAAATGGTCAAGTCATCATGTGGCCAAAAGGAAAGACTATAGATGATGCGGTAGTGATTGGAGAACAAGAAGGAGGCTTGTACAAATTGAAGGGCCATCCAGAACAAGCCTTGATCTATGACACAGTAGAGCCAAATGAGCTTTGGCATAGAAGGCTTGCACATGTGCATTACAGAGCACTACCTATTGCAAGCAAAGCTATTCCAGAATTTCAAGCTATTTGAAGGGAAGAACAAAAATCAGAATATGACCTAAAGAAACCAGTTGAAGAATGTGAAGATCTAGAATGCAGAGACCATGCAGTCATAAGAGTCTCTCAAATCAAGAACAACTTGAAGCAGAAGTGAAGAATGTAGAAGTGATGATGGCCACCTTGAACGGCCTCCAAGGATCGTGGAATTCATTCATTCAAGGAATGTGTTCAAGAAGGAAGTGATTACTTTCAGCAGACTCCGTGAAGAAGAAGAAGCTCGAATCATAAGAAGAGAAGAGAAGATGGGAGCAATTGAAGATCAAGCTCTCACCTTCCAAAGAAGATCCCTCAAGCAATGAGGAATATGAAGAACTCAACTCCTGAAGAACTTCTTATCCACCTTAGCATTTGGATAAGAAATGATGCTATCATGAATGAAGGAGATGATGAAGCTGAAGGCTCAAGAAGGAGTATACCCACGAAACAAATAAAGATAAGTATTCAATTGTCATTTCATGATATTATTTTGTTATGCATTTGTTTATATTCAATTATTGTATTATACATGATAGGATGTTTGCATTAATATGCATGTGATGGGTAAGTAGCTCATGGTGCTATACAAATTCTCCATTGCTACTTATCTAGAATGAAACCTCTTTGCTGACATATTGGATTAGTGCACAATCTCAATGTTGTCCTGGTAGAGATGGAAGGAATCTAGAAAGTTTCAGTGAGATATGGATGAATGTTGTATTGGCTAAAGTAGTTGCATGATCATATATTTATGCATAAGTATTTGCCAGTATGAATATTCCTTATGAAATGTTTCTAACCATACAATTGCATTTGACTTGTAGGAAAGACTGCATACATAAATACCTACAAGCAAAGAAGAATGAAGACTTGTTCCAAAGAACAAGTGACGACAGTTCAAAGACAAAGAATAAATATGACGAATGCAGCGACATCATTGATACAGAACCTTTCAGCCATGAAGAAGTCACCAGTTCAAGAAGAATGATGTCTAGGATGTAGTATCATCACATGAAGAGAAGTTCGTAGCTCCACCATACAGTAGATGGAAACATCGTGGGATACAAGGAAAGATTCGTAGCATGAGGCTTCTCACGAAAAAGAGGCCTAGACTACGAAGAGACATTTGCAGCCAGTAAGAGTTTAAACACATACATGATGAGCCTGATGAAGATCTTAACCTTTGCTACAAGGTTGAAGATGAAATTCTATACACTAGATGGATACTACTTGTCACTCCGGTACAGAATGTTTTCAATGCATAGAGCATAGAAGACAGAGGGAGTATGATGCTTCACTTCAGAGGGAGTGACTACAAAATATATTGAGGTTCGACATGGTATGATAGGATGGGAAGATTACTGATGACTCTAGGCTTTACTGAGAGTAAAGAGGATTCCAACCTTTGTTTCAAGGTTGAATATGGAAGACCAATGATGCTCCTGTCATGTGTCGATGCACTATTGTTCTAGGTATGGAGGTGTGGCAAAGTGCAGAGGGAATCTTCATTGGACAAGGGAAGTATGCAGTAAAGATATTGAAGAGGTTCAGGATGATGGACTGCATGACCACACCTATGGCATTGAACCTAAAGCTATTGAGTGATGCTTCATCAGAGTTGGTTGATGCTACGATGTATCGTCAGATGATTGGGTCATTGATGTACCTGACGAACACGAGACCAGACATTTGGTTTGCTATGAACACTTTGAGCCAGTACTTGACAGATCCGAGAAGTGTTCACTTGATTGCAGCAAAGCATATTCTGAGGTACTTGAAGGGTACAATTAATTATGGGCTCAAGTACAATGTGAATCAGAAGATTAAACTGGTGGGTTATGTTTATTCAGATTGGGCAGGCAGTCCCATCGACAGGAAGAGTACTTCAGGATGTTGCTTCAGTATGGGATCAGGTGTGATCTCTTGGTTTAGTAGGAAGAAATCCTGTGTGGCACTGAGTACAGCTGAAGCATAGTATGTCATAGCCTGTTCAGCTAGTTGTGAGGTAGTATGGCTATGGAAGCTACTGTCTGATATATTTTATCTCTAGTTGGATGCTACTTGTATACATTGTGACAACCAGAGTTGCGTGAAGTTGTCGGAGAATCCAGTGTTCCATGACCAATCGAAGCATATCGAGATCAAGTATCACTATATCAGGGATATGGTGCAGAGAGGAGAAGTAAAGCTCCTGTATGTTGCAACGGAGGAACAGATAGCTGATGTATTGATGAATCCATTGGCTAGGATGAAGTTTGAGTACTTCAGAGAGAGACTTGGTGTTCTCCAGATCGAGACTTCCTCCCAGAGAAAGTGATGAGACCCATAGCCATTTTGACATGGTGAGAGGATTGGTTCCTTCCATGGTCAAATGTAAGGGCTGAGCCATTCTGTCATGGTGAGAGGACTGGTTCCTTCCATGTCATATATGAGTACTGAGATCCATAGCCATTCTGATGAGTAGGTCAGATATAAGGGCTGAGCCATTCTGTCATGGTGGTAGGGTTGCTCCCTTCCATGTCAGATATGAGTGCTGGCCATTCTGTCGAGCAGGACAGATGTAAGAGCAATTGCCATTCTAGGAATGGAGGCACCTGGTCAGTTACCAGGAACACTCAGTGTAAGAACTGAGTAGCCATTCTGATGTGATAGAGGGATGTGTACCCACTTGATCAGATGTAAGGGCTGAACCATTCTGTTCATGGCTAAAGGATTAAGTTCCTTCCATGTCAGATGTGAGTGTTGGCCATTCCAACGAGCAGGTCGGATGTAAGGGCAACTGCCATTCTCTAGGAGAATGGAGGCGCCTGGTCATTTACTAGGTAGCTCAGTCGAGGAGGACTGGGGGCCATTCTGATATGATTGCTGGGATGTGTTCCCCTCATGATCATATATGAGTGCATGCCCTTCCATAATTGTGAGTAGGATGTGTTCCCGCCTGGATGGATGTAAGTGCTGAGCCTTGTCACAGATGATAGTAGGTGTGTCCTATCATGCTGGTGACTGTAAGTGCTGTGCCATTTCACAGATGATAGTAGGTGTGTCCTATCATGCTGGTGACTATAAGTGCTATGCCATTTCATAGATGATAGTAGGTGTGTCCTATCATGATGGTGACTATAAGTGCAGTGCCATTTCACAGATGGTAGTAGGTGTGTCCTACCATGCTGGTGATTGTAAGTGCAGAGCCTTTTCACAGATGGTAGTAGGTGTGTCCTACCATGCTGGTGATTATAAGTGCTGATCCTTTCCATAGATGGTAGTAGGTGTGTCCTACCATGCTGGTGGATGTGAGTGTTGTGCCTTTTCACAGATGGTAGTAGATGTGTCCTACCATGCTAGTGATTGTAAGTGCAGATCCTTTTCACAGATGGTAGTAGGTGTGTCCTACCATGCTGGTGATTGTAAGTGCTGAGCCTTTCCACATATGGTAGTAGGTCTGTCCTACCATGCTGGTGGATGTGAGCGCTGTGCCTTTCCACAGATGATAGTAGGTGTGTCCTATCATGCTGGTGGTTGTAAGTGCTGATCCATTTCATAGATGATAGTAGCTGTGTCCTATCATGCTGGTGAATGTGAGTGCTGGGCGTGCCTTTCTGACGAGTAGGTTAGATATAAGTGCTGGGCGAAGACCTACATGAGGGTAGGCCTACAACCAGCATGAAAAAGGGATAGCTCTGTAGAACTTCCTATGACGAGAAGAATCATGAGATAGCACCAGTGTTGATCCAGATCGAGTGATGATCCAGATCCAGTAATGATGATCCAGCAGTAGTGATCCAGATCAAGTGATGATCTAGATCCAGTCCAGTGATGATGATCCAGATCGAGAGATGATCCAGATCCAGTGATGATGTTCTATGATGATCTAGATCGAGAGATGATCCAGATCTGATGATGACTTGAAGATGAAGATGACTTGAAGACAAAGATGACTTGAAGACGAGATGATCCAGTGGATACAGAGAAGAAGACCGGTGCTGAAAATTGTGCCAAAAGAATACCTTTCTAGTTAAGAGGGAGTGTTGATGTATATGTAACTTCGGAATGTATTCTTCTATGTATCTTATGTATTGTAACCCGATGTTTATTCCAGGATGTTTCTATTATGTATTTGAGTCATGTGGTCATGCCCCGATGTTCCGATCAGGAGGATTAATAATGTAATCAAGTCATATCAAGTCATTAGGTAAGTCCCCACAGTTTTGGGGCACTCGGGTTATTATACACTAATTAAGGTGTAGGCTCGAGTAGTAAATATTAGGTTGAGCCTACGTGTGAAAAGGAAATTCAAGTGAATGGATGAATATAAATAGAGAGTGAGAGTCTCTCTATTTATCACTTGTGAAATACATCACTTGCTCTCCCAAGTGTGGCGCACTACTAAAAAAGGAAATTTTGGGACTAGACAGAAGACAGAAGACTACTGCTGTTTTGGGAGATCTCTTACTATTTTGGTGCTGATTCTATCTTAGAGGAAGTTGCGGGGTTTTCTCCTTTATGGTTTCCCCAAGGAAAACTCTTTGTGTCTCTTGTCTCTTGTGATGTGCTTATGTTTTATTGCTGTGCTTGCTATTCTCTCAGTGAAAAGATCCTAAGATCATAATTCTAGCTTAATGTGATGAAAAACTAACAATGGTTCTCCAGGAATTCCCACACTCATTCCCTCTTCTACTCCAATACAATGTTCTTGCAACCTTGATTCTTCCTTTTACAATTCCAAGCCATCTTTGGAGTTGAAGAGATTGGATTATTAGACTAAGATTTGTCTAGATATATCTCTACATTGAAAATTGTATTCATGTCTTTTCAGGAGCAATGAAGGTACTCACACCATCATTTCTCTGAACATCGTACAACACTGTGTCCTATAATGTCTGAAAAATGTGTAATAACTAGGGAATGAAATACTAAACAAAATGTACTTACAACTTTGGCATTTCTTGTAAGGTATCTTTTTCTCAAATCTCATGAGTTTCCTTTAAAATAGTAGTCAATCCTTTCAAATGTAGTCGGAGGCTGAAGTCTGTACTGATGATCAATTTGTGGACTTACTTGCAGAAAACTATGCATACGAGATATCTAGTTTTCGTGGATAGGATTGGTTTGGCCCTTGGAAAATATAAATTGATGTTTGGTTCACTGATGAAGACTTTAGACATCACAATGGAGAACATGAGCATTACAATTTGTAATGAAATTTCTTCTTGTAGAATATGGTGTGAAATAGAGGTTTTATGCACATGGAAGTGGCCAAGAGGCAATGCAGTGCAATATCTCTTTCCGTTATTATGTGAATGTGCAAAAATATACCAAATTTATCCTCAACAAACTATGGTGAACTCTATGATTAATATATTGTTTGTAGGGGCATTAAAAGGTATCACTTTGGGTAAATCCTACCCTCTAAATTCCTGGCTTATCTTTGATAATGAAGTGGATAAGATTGAGGAACCATTCTTACGGGCTTTCGTGATGTAACTTGCAGTGTTGTTAAATGATAGTAGTGTTTGGACAAAGGAAGATACTTCTTGATTACTACATTATTTCCTAAAAAAGGAGTTTCAAAATGCATCTACTGTCAATAGCTTTACAAAGATTATACCACATATTTTCCAAATCCTTGTTCTTATGGTGTGGAAGAGAATTGGGAACTCAGACAAAATCAATCAAGACTTTTCTTTGGCAGAAGTGAATACAGGAAACATGCAATAGGACACATGCTAGTGGCTGCAAAGAGATCTTTCTGGACCACCCTTAATATAATGTCAAATGGAGCAGGCAGGTGAATCAAAAATTTTATTGACAAATAATTGTTAATTTGATTGGCTACTTGTACGAAATTGAGGAGATTTTCTATCAAGTATTTGATCATGTTAAGGGTAAGTTATTGCTTGTTTTTCTGGAAACTAGACATTGCCAACATAATATTTTGCTCTTGTATGTTGCATATGTAGAAGAATCGGTTCGTGTGGTAGTGTCCTATTTCCCTTTGAGTTTATTTGGTGGGATGGAAACCTTAAGGATGACGTTTGTAGATGACACAAGTACACAAGAAAGAGATCTGCTATTGGCCTCCTTGGCTACATTGTCAAGTAGAGATATAAGATGGGAACAAGCCAAAGAACTGAGTCTGGCTCAATTAATGGCAGTTTATATTGGGTATTGTTGGAAAGAATTTGGGGAAAATGAATGGTTTTTTGTACTTTCTCAGCTGCGCAAATGGCTATAGTCAGTAGTTGGCCACATGGAGGAATTGGCAGAGGGAATTCATGATGTTGTGAAGAATATCAATGTTTCTACAAGAACAGAAGTTGATCTTACAATAGAGTTATTAGAAAATTCAGTTAAGAGGTCCAGGGATTGTCCAATAGATATGGAAGAAATAATTATTTTCATTTTCTGTCTTCTGTTTGGACTTCACAATCGAGACAGAGCGGAAAGGACCAGTTCATTGAACTGCTTAAAGGGTGTCAACTAGGAAAGAGCAGAAGCCCATGCTTTTGAAGAAATTCTCTGAATATTTTTTGTTACAAGTATAGTTGAATCAATTGCATCAAGCTCTTGTGTAGGAGAGGCCGCTAGAGCTTTAATAGCACTATAATGACATCATGATGTTCACTTCTGGGAAAATGTTGCTACTGTGGTGCTTGGTGCTCCATCTTGAGAAAGGGACGTAGCAATGCCAAATGGCCAAAAACATTCACAACTGGTTTAGCTAACCTTGGGATGCCCCACTCCTGTGGTTTTGGGGGAAATGGTTCTCCGTGCACTCCCACTCTCGTTCCCTCTTCTACTCCAATACAATGCTCTTGCAACCTTGATTATTCCTTTTACAATTTCAAGCCATCTTTGGAGTTGAAGAGATTGGATTATTAGACTAATATTTGTCTAGATATATCTCTACATTGAAAATTGTAGACATGTATTTTTAGGAGCAATGAAGGTACTCACATCATCATTTCTCTAGTCATCGTACATCACTGTGTCCTAGAATGTTTGAAAAATGAAAAATGTGTAATAGCTAGGAAATGAAATTCTAAAAGGAATGTACTTACAACTTTGGCATTTCTTGTAAAGTATCTTTTTCTCAAATCTCATGAGTCTCCTTTAAAATAGCAATCAATCCTTTCAAATCTTGTCAGAGGCTGGAGTCTGTACTGATGATCAATTTGTGGACTTACTTGCAGAAAAATATGCATATGATATTTCTAATTTTCGTGGATAGGATTGGTTTGGACCTTGGAAAAGATAAATTGTTGTTTGGTTCACTGATGAAGACTTCACACATCACAATGGAGAACATGGGCATTACAATTTGCAATGAAATTTCTTCTTGTCGAATATGGTGTGAAATAGAGGTTTTATAAACATGGAATTGGCCAGGAGGCAATGCAGTGCAATATCTCTTTCCATTCTTATGTGAATGTGCAAAAAGATACCGAAGTTATCCTCAAAAAATTATGGTGAACTCTATCATTAATGTATTGTTTGTAGGGGCATTAAAAGGTATCGCTTTGGGTAAATCCTACCCTCTAAATTCCTGGCTTATCTTTGATAATGAAGTGGATAAGATTGAGCAACCATTCTTACGGGCTTTGGTGATGTTACTTGCAGTGCTGTTAAATGATAGTAGTGTTTGGACAAAGGTAGATACTTTCCACTTACTACATTATTTCCTAAAATAGGAGTTTCAAAATGCATCTACTATCAATAGCTTTACAAAGATTAGACCACATATTTTCCAAATCCTTGTTCTAATGGTGTGGAAGAGAATTGGGAACTCAGAGAAAATCAATCAAGACTTTTCTTTGGAAGAAGTGAATACAAGAAACATGCAAGAGGGAACATGCCAGTGGCTGCAAAGAGATATTTCTGGACCACCCTTTATATTATGTTAAATGGAGCAGGCAGGTGAATGGAAATTTTTATTGAAAAATCATTGTTAATTTGATTCGCTACTTGTATGAAATTGAGGAGATTTTCTATCAGTTATTTTATCGTGTTAAGGGTAAGTTGTTGCTTGCTTTCCTGGAAATTAGACATTGCCAACCTAATATTTTTCTCTTGTATGTTGCATATGTAGAAGAATGGGTTCATGTGGCAGTGTCCTGTTTTCCTTTGAGTTCAGTTGGTGGGATGGAAACCTTAAGGATGAGTTCCGTAGATGACACAAGTACACAATAAAGAGAACTGATGTTGGCCTCCTTGGCTACCATTGTCAAGTATAGATATAACATGGGAACAAGCCAACGAACTGAGTCTAGCTCAATTAATGGTAATATGGCCAGGAGGCAATGCAGTGCAATATCTCTTGTCATTCTTATGTGAATGTGCAAAATGATACCAAAGTTATCCTCAAAAAATTATGGTGAACTCTATCATTAATATATTGTTTGTGGGGGCATTAAAAGGTATCACTTTGGGTAAATCCTACCCTCTAAATTCCTGGATTATCTTTGATAATGAAGTGGATAAGATTGAGGAACCATTTTTACGAGCTTTGGTGATGTTACTTGCAGTGCTGTTAAAGGATAGTAGTGTTTGGACAAAGGTAGATAATTCCTGCTTACTACATTATTTCCTAAAAGGGGAGTTTCAAAATGCATCTACTGTCAATAGCTTTACAAAGATTATACCACATATTTTCCAAACCCTTGTTCTAATGGTGTCGAAGAGAATTGGGAACTTAGAGGAAATCAATCAAGACTTTTCTTTGGTAGAAGTGAATACAGGAAACATGAAAGAGGGCATATGCCAGTGGCTGCAAAGAGATATTTCTGGACCACCCTTAATCTTATGTCAAATGGAGCAGGTAGGTGAATTGAAACTTTTATTTACAAATCATTGTTAATTGGATTGGCTACATGTATGAAATTGAGGAGATTTTCTATGAGATATTTTATCATGTTAAGGGTAAGCTATTGCTTGTTTTCCTGGAAATTAGACATTGCCAACATAATATTTTTCTCTTGTATGTTGCATATGTATAAGAATGGGTTCGTGTGGCAGTGTCCTGTTTTCCATTGAGTTTAGTTGGTGGGATGGAAACCTTAAGGATGACGTCTACCGATGACACAAGTACACAAGAAAGAGAACTGCTCTTGGCCTCCTTGGCTACATTGTCAAGTAGAGATATAAGATGGGAACAAGCCAAAGAACTGAGTCTGGCTCAATTAATGGCAGTTAATATTGGGTATTGTTGGAAAGAATTTGGGGAAAATGAATGGGTTTTTGTACTTTCTCAGCTGCACAAATGGCTAGAGTCAGTATTTGGCCACATGGAGGAATTGGCAGAGGGAATTCATGATGTTGTGAAGAATATCAATGTTTCTACAAGAACAGAAGTTGATCTTACAATAGAGTTAATAGAAAATGCAGTTAATAGGTTTAGGGATTTTCCAATTGATATGGCAGAAACAATTGTTTTCATTTTCTGTCTTCTATTTGGACTTCACAATCTAGATAGAGGGGAAAAGACTAGATTGTTTAACTCCTTAAAGGATTTCAAATAGGAAAGAGCAGAAGCCCGTGCTTTTGAAGAAATTCTTCAGATATTTTTTGCTACAGGTATAGCTGAATCAATTCCATCAATCTCTTGTGCAGGAGAGGCCGTTGGAGCTGTAATAGAACTATCATGATAGCCTAATGTTCACTTCTGGGAAAATGTTGCTACTGTTTTGCTTGGTGCTCCATATCGAGAAAGGGACGCATTAATGCATGAAGCTGACCTGTGGGGACTAGGAAAAGGAGGAATAAATGATTTGTATGCTATTCTATTTTCATTTCATCCTATTTCAGCTTGCAACGATCTGCCTATAATTTTCTTTCAACTGATTCAGCTCATCCTTTTGGAATCACAAAAGTTCTTATCTCTCAATCAGAGGAAAGCATTGCACAAAATGGAGAGATTGATCAAACTACACACATTGATTCATCTTCAGAAGAACCATATTTTGTTAGGGATGAGCTTCATTTTGTTTTTCAGACGCCACCATTGGAGCTTTTTGAAAGCTATTTAACTACAAATAATCGGGTAATGCAAGCCTGATGTACCTTAACTGAAATTTTTACTACAACACAAATTTGTTCAAGTTGGGTTTCAAATGTTACTTTTGATATGCAGTAGGTTTGTCATTTATGTCTCTCGTGTGTATTATATTGTACATTTGTAGGTCCAATATCTGTTAGCATGGTCATTTATCTTTACTCATCTTCAAGCAGTGCCTTCTCTATCAGCAGTAAGGGAACGAATGGTACAATATGTACAAGATTTTGGCAGTCCTTCAACATTGTTGGATTTCCTGTTTCAGAATATACCATTAAAGCAAAGCTCATCACATGGTCTAAAGAAGAAAGGTAGTGCAGTTGTAATTGAAGCAACCAATGCCGCATCTACTGCAAGAGAATCAACTACGAAAAACTCATTATCTATTTTTGTGGATGAGTTATGGCCAATAGGGATAGAGGAAATGGCTACACTTGCTGGTGCAATTTATGGACTGATGCTTCGTGTTCTACCAACATATGTTCATGATGGGTTCACTAGTTTACATGATCTATTTGCAATATTTTCTATCGAGGCATTCACCACAACATGGTGCAGACCTCAACTTCTTGTTGATGAGTTCTCTTAGGTATGGTGATTTATTTAATTTTTGGTGAACACACTTTTTTTAATCGAAAAATAGATATCGTTAATTTCAAAAAAAAATTACATATACTGCAAGGCTATGGTTTCAATAAACCAATTGAGCTGCCACTCTAAGTTCCTTGTGACATTTTAAAAGAGTAACAAACTACCATTCTGATTACATAAACATGAGGTTGTTCCCAGTGTAGTTACTTAGATTTATGGATTACTGGAATGCCACTCTTTTAGAGGATAAAGCTTACTTGCCCTTAGAAGTTTCTCTTTATCAAGTATATTTATAATGTCATTAGGAAGACTCCTAAAAACAGACCTGAAACAAATAGGGACATCACAGACTGACATATTTAGTCCAGGATGTTTATCTAATGAAGCAAGTCAAGGAAATCCTGGGAGTTGTAGAGCCGGAAGTGTATTGTTTCTTTCAGCTTGGAGAAAAAGGTAACGTTCTAATTCTTCCATAATGTTTTCAGGAAATCAATGAATGGGAGGAATTAAGTGTGCACCTATAGGCTACAACCAGGAAACTCAACATATTAAATAGTAAAAGTTTATTTTTATTATTTATTTGGTCATTTCAGGGTCCAAGAGCACAAACAATGTAAGGAAACATGATTTTCAAAAAGTATGCCATATAGGCAAACCATTTACTCATTTCAAATGACATCCAATTAAAGGAAACTACAAAGGAAGTATCAAACAATACAGGCCTATTTTGATTGCTTCTCTAATGACTTAATACTCATGGAGCCTAGAAAATATGTAGAAATTTGAAAGAGGAAACACCATACTAACATAAGAATGGGGTTTGAGAATACCCACTAATAATTTGGCAGAACAATATGATCTGTCCATGGGCATAGATTTTATTGTCTCCCTCAATACTCAAAACATCTTACTTGTTGGGGACTCCCTCCTTGTCATCACACAAGCCAAAAAAATAATTTTTCATCACACAAGCAGAAACTCTAAATTGTGTGAGAAGCAGAAATACTAAATTGTGTGAGAAGCATAAAATCTATTTCAACATCAATTTATCTTCCATTTAGGTCAGTGATTTATGCCCACTTAGGGACACCACTCTCATTAAAATGGAAGAAACTCAACTAGTATAGACTGTTCTTAGCTTGTTCAACTTAGATCCCAGAATAGATACTTTGCTTGCCACAGTAGCACTCTGTATGTATTCCAATAATCAATGCAAACTCAAAACTTTGATAGTTTCCAGTAGTAGAAAAAGTATATCAATAATATTTAGACTGATCAAGAACTAGTTGTATGAAAAAGTGAAAGGGTGAAAGTGCTTTGCAAGTGCACATTCACATAGTAATACTCCAAGGAATCTAAGGACAAATTCAATTGAGCAAGTAGTATCCATAAAGATACAACAATGAATATATTAAATGTTACTTAGCAAATCTAAATTATTGCAAAGTATGTTTACTACTATGAAAACAATGTGTGGAAAATATACAATACCAATTGATATATGTTAGAAATGTAACCCCAATCATTAAATGATTACCAATATGTGACAAATTAATCAAGCACCAATTGCTATTAACTTATAAACACTTACAATCCACTATGACAAAGTTGTGACACTTTTTATGAGAAATGCAATCTCCAGTAGTAACCACAGTATGTCAATAAACAACAATTATTTGTATCTTAAATGAAAATTGTGATAAACAAGTGAAAGTATGAATAAGAGTGTTGTGGCCTTACTTATTTGTGGACTATGATTAACTTGTAGGACATCAACAATATGTGTTGTTAGATGCTTCTTGAAATCTAAGACAAGACTATCCCAATGTTAGGATTTATGACCAGAACGCAACTAACCTTCAAGGCCTGCTAATTACATGTTATAACAATTATGATCGAGGTGCATCATGGTCATCCTGAATATGAGTTTATATAGGGTCCCATCAGGGATATGTTGCTTGTTAAACTCAGACTGAAGGGTATGGGACTGTTTTAAATAGTTACAAGAACAATGGGGGTCTGAGATTTAGTTTGTACAGAATTAGGAGGGGGTTTAGGAAGCATATTTATCACTATCCTAAATAGGCAACACCCAAAAAATGGAGGAATGTTGGGTGTTTTTAGAGGAGGGCCAAGAAATTTAGGATGAGATCTGGGTAAAGGTCCAAGTCTAGATAGCGAAAGGGGAAGGCCTCAAGTCTGAATGAGTCTTTTATTTCTCTGATCTGGACTATTAGCGATCCTTTCTCATACGCTGAGGTATGGACAAGGACAAAGAAAAGGGTCCAAGGGATTTTAATTTATGAATTAGTAACTAGGGCTTAGTATCTAGGTTATTCAAGGTTGTTAGGAAATAAATGTTTCCTTGACATGCCTAAGGGTAGGACAGACGATAGGGTTTAGTTTTAGGAACTAGGGTTGTGTAAGGGTTTGTCCTAAGGTTTGTAGCTAGGCTACAGGTTAAGCAGTCACTTAGGGTAGGCTAGGGATTAGTATAGGGAAGAGGGTTGAGACTATTGGGTGAATTAGGTTTTAGTTTAAGTTTGTATCAAGACTCTATGGGATATATAATATCCCCAAGAAATAGGTCACAAGGAACAAAAAAATCCCTTTGGAAAAGTGTATGTATACCTTGATTGTATAGTGTATCCCTATCTAGGAACTCCATATTAATAGATATTATGATCAATCAAATTAAAGCACCTTTTGTGCCCTTGAAAGGAAATTTACCCGTCATAAGGAATTTCCTGGAAAGACAAAATCTCATATTATGTTTTCACAGTGATACCATGCATTCATATATTTCTATAGAAAATGCTTCAAAGGCATGCATTGTTGTCAATCACAAAATCAATTACAAGTAAAAAAAAAATGCCATTCTCACATAATATCGGGTCGTGTATATATTTATCTCTATGGATATATCTTTTTATCTCGTACCAATGATAAAAAGGAATAGAAATGAAACCATTGAAAAAATGAACATTATAAATGTAAAATTACTGTGGAAACTCATCCTATATCAACATTACAAGGATTACCTGCATGTTGTAGCCTTGAAATTGGCCACCACGTACAAACTTCAGTTGAGAATTATGTAGTTAGGTTTGCTCATGCTGCAAGAGTGGATGGATGTTTAATGGGACCAAAACAGGCACGGGTAAATTGCCCAAGGGGATTTTTTCCCAGCTTCAGCACTAACTTATAAATTAGAAAAAAGAATTACCTACAAGTCAGATTGTTTGAACTTTGTACACTGTATTCCTTGCTTACATCAAATATCAAATCTAGCATTTCCTCGATGTCTGCGAGAATAGTATGCTCAGGTGAAACAACTAAATGTGTCTGGTTACTCTCATCTAACAAAGATTTTGGGGTTCCTCTAATTGCCTCTCCTACAATAGCCTCATGGGCACCTTTTCCTGAGAATCCACTTAATTCCTCCACAGCAACACAATCCTCATAAGGCTCAATGAATTGTTCCTCCACATTTTCTTTCTTATTTTCATGTAATAAAAAATTTGGCATCCCTTGAATCTGAGTGTGTTTAAAATCTTCTCTCTCCTAATGAGAAGATAAATACAAGGTGGCATTGTCCAAGTGATTGGTGTAGAAATTCTGACCAGCAATAGATTAATTTCACTCACAACAAATTACAATTGATCATGCAAAATTGTCAACAATGGAGACTGAATATGGAGCTGTAACACAAAATTATATTAACTCAGTGTACAATAGCCAACCCTGTAATAACATAGGTTGCTGAATATATAGAATACATCAATAGGTTGAATGCATAAGGAGGCATCCAAAGCTAGCATAAAGCAGGCTTACCCAAAATAGGCAAATCCCCCATAGGTGTAAAAAGATGATCCCAAATCTGTCATGAGGCTCACGAATTGGCAAGGGCACATGGGAAATCTAATGAGTGGTGGAATGGCAGCTCATACATGCTTTTGGATGGAGGAAAGAGTGGAGGAGGAAGAGGCAACAAAGCTGATTCACCTCACCTAGTCTTGCTTTCCTATGTGCCTTAAAACACTGAAAAAGCAGGCAGTAAAGCAGAAAAAGCAGATAGGTGCCTAGGAGGCCAAGAATAAAGAAGATTTGATTCCTAAGGATTTCCCAAGCTCTACATGAGTCAAAGATGGCAAGTTTGACCTCTATGGATAGGCAATTAGCAACTTGCACATGGTGGGACTCATGGACTAGGCAAATAAGACAAAAATAAATGAATTAATGTCTAAGTGGGTAAATACTATGGGTTGTTTATTCTAACACCCCCCCTTAAGCATGACTTTATGAGTAATAAATCAAAAATATATGGCCTAGCAACAAGGCTTAGTCACCCTTTTACATACTGCAAGTCCATATGAAACAAGCAAAGAGGCAAAACGAACTTGGGAAAATCCTCCCTTAAACATGGACTGTAAAACAAAATTGTAGAATCTTGTCTCAACTCATGCTTTGAGAGCATGATCAGAAATCCCCAGCAGTGATTTGAGATTGCTGAAGGTATTCTCACAAAATGCTTTGGTGAAGACATCAGCTACTTGTTCTGAAGATGAACAGAAGAGTAGGTGAATGGTGCCATCATGCACAAGCTCTCTGATGTAGTGCATGTGAATCTCAATGTGTCTGGTTCTCTGCTTCTGAACTGGATCTTTGCAGATTCGAATGGTACTCTGGTTATCACAGTAGATGGTAGTTGAGTACTCAGGTTCGAAACCACACTCTCCAAGTAAACCCTACAACCATAAACACTGAGTTGCTGCATTAAAAACTCCTCTGTACTCAGCTTCTGTAGATGAGAGTGCAATGGCACTTTGTTTCTTGCTTGACCAGATGATTGGCCCTTCTACAAGCATGAACACATAACCTAAAGTGGACTTCCTATCTATGCTATCACCTTCCCAATCACTGTCAGTAAAACCAATTAACTCAAGGTCAGAATTGGCTTTATAGAAAATCCCATGTGTCCGTGTTCCCTGAACAAAGTTAAGGATCCTCTTGGTTGCTTTCCAATGGATCTCATGGGGCTGATCCATGAATCTAGAAGCAACATTGACTGCATAACAAATATCAGGTCGAGTATGTGTCAAATACAATAAACATCCAATCAACTATCGATACAAAGTGTTGTTTACCATCGGTGGAGAATCATCTTCCTCCAGCTTCACTCCTGAAAGGAAAGGAGTTTTGCTTGCTTTGCAATCTTGCATTCTGAATTTGATCAGCGAATCCAAGGCATATTTGGACTGGTGCACCTTGATTCCAGCTTTGGTTTGAGCAATCTCAAGCCCCAGAAATTGACTTAAGAGCCCCAAATTAGTCATGGAGAAGGCTTGGTTCATAGCTCCTTTTAGGGAAGCAATCTCAGCCTGTGAGCTTCATGTAATGAGGAGGTCATCAACATATAACACAATGATCAT
>LPNX010505530.1:0-11577 GCA_001517045.1 Pseudotsuga menziesii
TCCTTAGCTGATTCCCTAGCTGTCAGTAACCGCTCGAACCCACAGGAATCACATAGGTTAGCGGTTTTGGGCCTTAAGGCCTAACTGGAAGAGGACATTATATACAAGTCTCAATTCATAGCTAGAGGATTCTTCCAAAGAGAGGGAGTCAACTATGAGGAGACCTTTTCTCCAGTTTCCGAGTATACTTCTATTAGGATCATTATGTCTTTAGCATCTATTTTTGGTTGGTAGTTATATCAAATGGATGCTAAGATAACCTTCCTTAGTGATTGAATGAGGAAGAAAAAGGGTTTGAAGTGCATGGGAAAGATACTCGTGTAGAAAATAAAAAAAAGGCCCTTTACATGTTGAAGTAAGCACCCCATGCTTGGTACTCTAGGATTGATGAGTACCTATTAGGTTTGGGCTTCACCAAAACTACTACAAATCCCAATTTTATTATTTATTTGATAGATGCGATTTGCTTGTTTTGGTCTTGTTTATAGATGACTTGATACTTATGGGTAGTTTAGAGAAGCTCATTGCAAGGTGTAAGGCTGAGTTGGCACAAGAATCTGACATGAAGAACATTGGACTAATGCAATATTTCTTAGGGCTAGAGGTGTGGCAGAGTACAGGTGAGGTTTTCCTTGGGCAGGGGAAATACACAATTGAGATCATAAAAAGATCTATATGATGGATTGTAAACCCCAAATCTAAAGTTGTGGTAGATCCTTTGGTGTATAGATAGTTGATTGGATCCTTGATGTATCTAGTTAACATGACCTGATATATGTTTTGCAGTGAACGCCTTGAGCTAGTTCATGGTTGAGTTGAGGCAAATTAACTAGATAGTTGCAAAACATGTGCTCTAATATGGAGTAAACTTTCTACCCGACCATTTGCACCGATCGGACGAGCAACAACGCGTGATGTGACAGCTCACGCAACCCTGCTCGTCCGATCGGTGCAAATGGTCGGGTAGAAAGTTTACTCCCTCTAATATTTGGAGGGCACAATACATTGTGGTCTGAGATATGCAGGAGATGGTAAGTTGATGTTGCATGGATTCACTGATTCTTACGAGGCAAGAAATGCAAGTGACAGGAAAGTACTTCAGTCTATTGCTTCAATTTGGGTTCAAGAATGATTTCCTAGTTCAGTAGGAAGTAGGCTTCAATGGCATTGACTTCAATAGAGGCAGAGTACATGGCGGCTAACACTGCTAGTTGTAAAGCAATTTGGCTTCACATGTTGATTGTAGAATTGATGGTTGAGATGTTGAAGCCTACTATGGTCTACTATGACAATTGTATATTCAAATATATCTATTATCAACAGATTGCAAATATCTTGACTGAGCCCCTAGCTGACGGGAAGTTCGAGACATTTAGGGAGAAACTTGGAATGGTTGAGAACACTTTCCTTGGCAAGACGGAGTGTTAGATTAGTGTACCTCGATCAGTCTTGTAGAGGGTTGGGCACATGTGTGGCATATCTGGCTGCTTTAGTTACCACAGTATGGCACACTCAGCAGATCCATACAACATCGATTTCTTTGTAGAATAGAAGATGCACCACTACTTTTGTAGACTTCCAGCATTGAAAGTGCATTCATGCACTAGCCATATATAGGAAGGGATAATGTTATCCTCAACAGTTTGCATGTGTTAGATAATTTGCACGTCATTTCTAAGTTAAGTACAAGATGGTGCATGCAGTTGCATGTGCTAGCTTCAGTTTTATTAAACAGTTTGTATTTTTTGCCTATTTAGGTAAGGTGCATGCATGCAGTTGAGGGCACGAATCTCTAGGAGGATGCATGTTTGCATGCTGCAGATCATCTCAAATTGAGGCACTGTTGTGCATGTGTCCAGATTCATTGTACCTACTCTTCTTCCTAATCTATAAAGGAGAAGGCATTGATATAAGTTAATTTATTCATTTCAGCAATGAACAGTGAAGTAGTTTGCTGTTTTCTCCTTTAGCAGATTTCAGTTCAGAATTAATGAGAAAGCAGTCAGAGGTTTTGACAGTCCATCTATTGATTTTCTCCAATATGTGTCTATACTTTATAGATTCTAGCATTATTAGAGTTGTAGTTTTGAGTGGCTTTCAGTTTTCAGCTGTCCAGGCTCTTTTTAGGAATTCTTCTAGTTCAAAGTTGGTTTACCATGGTCTAAAAAATCTAACACCTCACTGAAAGAGAGGTTGAGAAATGGAAGATGAAGGCTAAGAGGTAGCATAAATTTTCCTCTACAGCTACTTCTGGTGGTATTGTGCTTTCAACAATCCCTTCCACAACTCACTTCAATTTTTAAGTCTAAATAGAAATCTTGCTCAAGGGAGATTATATGTAGAAGATCCCTTTCCTATTTGGTGTGTGAAAGAGCCCACTGATAACTTTGAGTTCTAGGATCTTGTTGATATTGACAACTTTAAGAATAATAGACAAGCTATTAAACTTATTTATAAATTGTCTATCACACTGGCTAACTAATTTGTGAAGCTGGAAGTTAGAGCTTGCTACATAGATGTACATGCAACCAACAAGGTGTCTGCATAAGCTTGAATATCTACAAAACAATTATTATCTTTTCTTTAGTTTGGAACCTGTTATGAGACTTGAACAATCAGATGAAATGGTTCTGAGGCCCATTGAATAGTTCAGTGATTCACAGAATTTTAAGACACGGAATTTGAAGCTTGCAAGCTGTGAAGCAGAAAAATATCTTACATGCAGAAATTGAAAGGGAAATTCTTCGCATGTTGACCAGAAAAATGTGCAGCGAATGAGGGGAACCCACATTATCTAGTGATATGAGCATAAGTACATGTGATATTAATTTTTTACTATAAGAAAAAGATGTCTGAATGGATTTTGCATGGGGAAATAATCCCTAAAAACAAAACATCACAAACGGGAAGTAAAACAGCCACAAAATCCTTTGGGTGCTACTACAGTCATAGGCAAGTGTGGGTATAGCAATGAGTAATTAATATCTTGTACTTGGCTGTTATGCATTGTTTTTAGATCTTGCAAACAATATCCTTCTGCAGAAACACTTCTTGATTTAGAAAACAAAGAAACTAATAATTATGCATCACAACTATGATCTGATCATTTAACGTGTTCCCTCATTTGTCGTAGGTGATGAGCATTTAGAAACTTTTTGATATCCTAGAGAAAAAATGGTCATGCAAGTATGTAACAATCCTATATAATCGGCCAATGAATGGATCCCACTCATCAAGCATGTCCCAACCTTTGCTGTTATCTTCCATCCTTATCCAAACCCTTGCCCATTTTTTGGGTTTCATATAATGTATATCTCAATATTCACAAAAAAATAAAAACGAGTCACATTCATGCCTTTCTGCATCTCAGCTCAATAATTTCTCTCTTAATTATCTTATATATTCTTCAATGGAAGTAAGAAGAAAGAGAAATAAGCGCATGATCTAGGGGATGATATATACACAATCACTATATGACAGAGAGAGAGAGAGAATTTACACTTTAGAAGGTCTCTTTGTACTAGGTGAATATGGTAACCTTCTCCTCGGATCAACAACAAATAAAAACACAAGCAACCCAATAAGTGAGCTTGATACTGCCATCAGCATGAATGCAAAACGCCACCCTGGTATTCCCCAAAAGTTATACCCTGCCATTATTGTTGCAAGAACACCACCTCCGATGCCACCAATAGACCCTACAAGATTCAAACATCCAAATCCAAATCCTCGTACACCTTCCAAATAGGAATCAGCAATAAATGACTGCAACGCTGGTATCACGATAGCTAAACCTATTCCATTGATTGCCCTCCAAAATGCCACCTGTCCAAAATATTGGCACATCCCCACTGCTGCAGTTGACAATGCCCAAATCATTGTACCCATACATAGAACTGTAGGCCGATTATAGTGAAGAACTAATATACCAGCTAAAGGAGATGACAAAGCTTGCACGAAGTTCCGGATAAATGTAAGATATCCAAGCTGAGAAGGACTGGCACTGAAAGTTTCACTAACTTCTTTATACACAGATGGTAGAAGATTCTCATCAGCCTTTTCCATAATGGAAGTGAGATTTATAAGAATGAGAGAGATAGAGATTCCCAAAGCATTTTTCATCCTGTAAAAGTAAAGCAAATGTTTTTCCTAAGAAGCATTTTCCAAACAAAAAAAGGCAAAACATTGTGTATAAAGAGAACATGGCAATAAAGCACGTGAACAGAAAATGAGATATCCTACCTCTAAACCACCACATGCAGTCCTTCATCCAGTCTCTAACCTTAAAAACTAATGAAAAATACAGAAGCACACTATAACTTTTGGTGTATAGCATCTTTCTTACATAAACACAGGTCAGCTTTTTATATTGTACATCGACCAGGGAAAACAACTCTAACAGAGCAATCTCAAGGAAACTGTCTTTCCATATGATGCAACTGTAAGGTTAAAATGCTAGCTCAATTTGTAGGCAACTGCTACTTGTCACTCTGACCTGACGATTGGAAATGCAAGTTTGATGACTTCCATGTTAAACAATCAATGTCACTTTTCACTAAAATTTCACTATGTCCAAATATAAAAGCAACGCCCTAGAGCTAGTGAGCATTGCCATTCATGCACCATTACAATAGATCAGAGAAAAAACCTATTTTTCCAAAATATTATAAATCCAGGAAAGCACTCTACAGAACAACTTGATTTATTTCCTCCGGCTGTTATTAAGAGATTGTAAAAAGAACTTATTGGTCATATTCATGAGTCACTATCTGCAACCACACTAAAGTAAAATAATAGATTTCCAGAATTATACAATTTATGAGAGCTTTATCAACAAAGCTTAAGAGAAGGGAAGGAAACCTAGATAGCATACTCTTTTCCCCACTAGCATAAAGATAATCTGATTTATGAGCTGCAATCTTACTAATATATTTTATTGAAAAACCACAATATCTGGAAGTAAAGAGTCTTCTCCAAACTTCTCTGCAGTTACTATTCGATAAAGTATGTACAGTAGCAGACCTCCAATACACTTGGAAATGGGCTGAAACAGGTTTCAGGTCAGCAATAGGTATACATGCCAAAATGTACAACATTTCTATGGTTCCTAAACTATAAGTGGTCATTCATAATCTATTTTTCATTCTTCTAAGAAACTTACCCTAGCTAGGGCCCAGCTTACTGTGATGCTTGTCAGAATTCTAAAGGCCAAGGCTCTGATACCATGTCAGAATTCTAAAGCCTCGATGGTAGCAAGAATTCTATAAACAAGCTAAGGATCTAGGCACACAATTAACCTCACAAATAATTGCAGAGAATTAGCATAAAGAATGAAGAAGAATGAATCTCAATAATCTCTGTGTTATTCATTAAAGAATAATGAGGTTACATAAATAATACATCCTCATAGAGAAAATTCGAATTGGTCACATAGGGAAAGCTCAGAAGTTTCTAAATCTCCATCTATCACTAGATTTTAGGAGAAAAGCAAGGCAAGGTGGTTTAGGCAACAACTAGATAACTTTCCTAAGTCATCCTAGCTTTCTAATCCATGAGAAAAGCTGTAAAAGCAGGCAGAAAAGCAGAAATATGCCTTAACTCAGAAAAGCAGATAATAAAGTTGGATGTGGGGCACACTAGTGGATAAACTATGGAAAGTGTATGTCAAGTGAACAAAATAAGCACTAGGATGCCAACTAACACTTGGAACATGGTACTAAACCCCTAGTTTATCTTATGGTCTAGATGGGATTAATATTCCAACATCCCCCCTTAAGCTTGACTTATGTGGGAGTAAAAATGAAGCCAAAATTAGGGCCTAGGCAACATAGGCCTTATGGTCACCCTTTACATTATTCATCTGTGTGAACTGAGGAAACAGGGAAAACCTCATGGGAACAAAACCCTCCCTCAAAAATGGACATGAAATGTAAACCAAAAATGCTCCTCTCCAAACTCAAGTAGGTAAACTTGATTAGATGTCTGGAGGAATATTCTTCTTGAGAAGAAGTGGCTGCTGCTCCCATGTCTGGATCATGTGCTTGATCTTTGTATAGTCTACAAGCGAATGGTGGTGCTCAACTAGATTAGGAACATAAACAGCTGCATGATGGAAACTGGAACCATGAAGAGCAACTGAGATACACTAACAGTAGAGAAAATGGAAGTGCTCATTAAACTTGAACTTCGAACCATAATGGGTGAGATAATGGGTGAGATCAAATCCAAATGAGTCTTGAGGTGCTTGAGCAATGAACTTCAAACCAGGATAGGTGATATCAATCCCAAGCAAATCTAAATGCTCTTGAAACTTGAACTTCAAACCAAAGGAGGTGAGGTCAGCTCCAATAATGAGATGGAACAAGAGTCCCAAGTTTTCCAAATCAATGACAATGTGTTCTCCATCTTCAATAGATCTTCAATGAACTGAACCAGTGAACATAGAAGAAAATATAAGAAGCAAAGCAACAGTGAGAGTGAGGGCGCAACCAACAACTGCAAACTGTGATCTAGCCTCCAAAACATCCAACTAATCAAATAGTTCTCCATCATCCAGTGAAGTATGCAAAGGATCATCAGAAAGTGACAAGTTATCTTCAAGATTCGAATTAGAAGAATGTGTGAACAACAATGAGAGATGGAAGGAAATTTCTTCTTCTTCTTCAAAATCAAGAACAACTTCGAATTCAAGAAGCTGAACATATAAATCAAATCATGTATGTAACCTCAAATAAAAACTCAAAAACGTGATTGATGTTATGTTGCTTCAATCACAACTTCTGCTATAGTCAACGGAATCAAATTCCATCAAAGACCCATTTGAGATATCGAAGAGGTATTTCAAATCATATAAGGAACTTGACTTGTCTCATCTTGTGGAGTGAGAAATAATAAGCCAAAATAGAGGGTACGGACGGACGTGAGCTGTTACAAACCTCCGATCTTCAACTGAACATATCTCTCAAACCAGAGACTTAAATTGAATTCTGCGAAAAAAACCATTTTAGATAACGGAAAGACCTTTCAAACAAGTTATGGTAGGCTCTCTAAGACAATCTGTAAAGGTCGTGGTACCTATTCAAAGTTGGCTACGAATTTCAAATTTTGTAGCTAGCATTCCTGCGATACAAACACTTTTAAGATCTAAAATGGAGAATTAACTACTGAGCTCCCTAAGCTCTGATACCATGTAGAAATTCTAAAGCCAAGGTGGCAAGAATTTCATAAACAAGTTAATTCTAAAGCCTTGATGGCAACAAGAATTCCATAAACAAGCTAATGATCTAGGCTCACAATTAACCTCACAAAGAACTGCAGAGAATTTGCATAAAGAGTGAAGAAGAATGATGAACACATGAACAATGAATCTCAATAATCTGTGTTATTCATTAAAGAATAATGAAGTTACATAAATAATCCATCCTCATAGAGGAAATTTGAATTGGTCACATAGGGCAAGCTTAGAAGTTACTAAATCTCCATCTATAATTAGCTTTTAGGAGAAAAGTAAGGCAAGGTGGTTTAGGAAACAACTAGATAACTTTCTTAAGTCATCCTGGCTTTCTAATCCATGAGAAAAGATGTAAAAGCAGTCTTATCTCATAAAAGCAAGTAGAAAAGAAGTAATGTGCCTTAACTCAGAAAAAGAGAGAATAAAGTTGGATGTGAGGCACACTAGTGGATAAACTATGGAAAGTGTATGTCAAGTGGACAAAATAAGTACTAGGATTCCAACTAACACTTGGAACATGGTACTAAATCCCTAGGAAATTAATTAAAGGTTTTATCCTATGGCCTAGATGGGATTAATATTCCAACAATGCTCCAACAATAGTATATTAGGGAAGAAGTTAACAAAATAAAACAAATTGCCTCATCCATCTTCAATAGTATTGACACAAGCTTGGCTTGATAAACAAATTCCAATCGGCAAACTTATCCATATCAAAGAAAATTGCAATTCATATTAAAGACCAAAATAGGTCAAAGAGACTAGCGACTACAACCATCAATTACAATCAAACAAACGAGCAAGCTTTAGAAGACCCCACCTAAAATGAGATACAATGAAAGTCTTGAAACGAAAAAGATGGTAAAAGTGCAGCATAAAATGAAATGGCATAAACAAGTAGGTTATCCCAAGAAGGAAAACCCTATAAAGTGAAGGACAACCAATAAAGAGACATTGCTTCGGCAATGAAGCAACTTCCACAAGGGGAGGGAGGAGGGGATTAGCCCTTCTCTTCCTCTAAATCAATGGTAAAGATGTCAACACCAAGTGCATGTCGAATAATGCCCTCTAGAAAGTGGCTTGGACTAATAAGGCCCTAAGGAGAAATCCTGGGTAGCAACGTCTTGACTCTTACCCCCAATTGTGGTCGGGGTTGAGGAAGAGGTGGGAGCACTTCTAACATCCAAGGTCAAAGAACTCCTAGTGAAGGAAAGAAGTTAGTAACACATCTTTGAGCAGGTGTCTTGCAATAGTGGCTCTCTTAAGCAGCCTTTAACATCTTAGAACCCCTCAATGTGTCCCAAACCAGAACTCGAGTGATGTGGAACTAGAAGCAATGTCATCCATTCCTAGTGTTGCTAAAGGATTATCCACACACAACTCTAGCATATATGGCATATGGTTGCAGCAGGGCACCAATCAACATTTAATTAAACACAAATCTGAGTTTGTGACCATATGCAAGATGTAAGACATAGCTCACAAAATTCAAACTCATTCCTTGTGCCATCACTCTAATTAGAGAGAAATCGAATTGTGGGTAATCTACCAATGCACATAGGCTTGAGGAATGTATGCAATGGTGGTAAAGTTCTCCAACGACTCAATTAAGAGAGGAATTGAGTTGCATGTGTTGTGTAGTGAATTAATGAAGTGCACAAACCATATTTTTACCCAGTGATCAAACAAATTGGTGGTTAGGTTTAACTAACAACATAGCTAGGGAATCATTGCAATTTTGGGACAATGCTAGTGGCCTACACAATGCCCAAACAACAAATTAAAACCAAAGAATCAAGCATACATAAACTCAATCACACGGCAATGAATCACACCATAATAACAATGATTTTAACCTAGAAACCCAAATGGGAAAACCAACATCCAATGGCTTTGCTTAGCCTTGTTTTCTCACCAAGTGTAGAATTACAATAGTGTTTTGGCTATCTAGAGATTTATAGATTACAATCACATAAATATTCTCATTGACACTTCTCCTCTTTGCCAAAGAACCCCTTCTCCAACACTATGGAAAGGTTTATAGGCTGAATTAGCTTGTTGGGAGTAGTTGGAAGGCCAAGCATCCCTGGACCCTAACTCTTCAACTTCCTAACTCCAACACTCTTCCTCTTGCTTAGGAGTACATTGCTTAGGAGGATTGATAGAGTCTATAGAGTACGGTGACAAAGGCATGTGGACTTACCTTGTGTAGCTACATCATCTTAGATCACTTATTGTGTACAACATCGCCTTGGAGCATAACACGTGTACTTTGGAGTGGAGCATCTCACTTGTGTTGGTCTACATGAGCTTGTTGCAGGTTGCTTGTAAGGGCTTAGGCCCACATTCTATTGTTTTATTTTTACAAGAACAAGGAGCATTGTATTGATAGAAAAAGGATGCAACTTAACTAGACAACTAGAAAGTACATAGTTTCGAAAGTAGATCACTACGAGCTTATTAGTCTTCCTACTTTAAGGAACTGGGAGGAGTAAATCCACCATTTTCCTTTGCCACTACATTTTCTTACAAATTCTTGAGTACTAGGATAAATCCTTGCAAATTGCTTTCCTAATAAAGCACAAAAACAATACATAATTATCTTCTTTGAAGAGCGATCCCTATTAACAAGAGAGAAACCAAAGTTGCTTGAGTCCTCGAGAAGATTCATACTTTAGTTTCCTTTTCTCTTTGATCCCGGCTTGATTTCCTTCCTTGTGTGAAGGAGGAGGTGGAAGATAGGCTTTCATCAAAACTTCGACAAAGGAAAGAGACACAAAATTTTCACATGAATGGGGCCCTAAGGTGTTAGGAAGCTACACTAAGGGTTTAGTTGGAGGATCTTCCCCTACTTTCTCTTCTTCTGAATTTGCTTCCTCTAAATCGTTTGTTGGTTCCTCTTTTTCCTCTTCTTCTTGTCCCTCTTCAGTTCTACTAAAACAACATTTTACTACTCCATGTGGGGTTCTGAAGGATCATCTCCTACTTAAATTTGGTCTCTTATTACTCTTACTCTTCGTTTTCCTTCTCATCTTCTTCTACATTTTCTAATGCTTCAAATCTGTTATTGCTCTTTTTGGGAGATTCCTCTTGAGAAATATTTAAGCCTTGTGTTATGAACCTTTGTGCCTGCTCTAAGCTTGCTTGAATTCAATTTGTTGTTGACAAGGAGGGGGCTATTTCACTTGAGGATTTGGGCAGAGTATTTAGCAAAATGCCCATAAATATGGCAATGATTGCATTTGAAGGGAAGTTGCTCGTAATCAAGGGTTTGCAAGTGACTCCACCCATCCAAATTGATTTGCAATGCCTTTGGCGAGCCCTTCTCCAAGTTGAATTCCACACGTTTTCATGAACAAGATAATAGATTTCCCTTTGGTTCTACTTTGTTAATAAATCTTCCCAACTTTTTCCCAATATCTTTAAGAGAACTTTCATCCCAAAAAATTATGGGCAAATGAGACAATTTGACCCATAGAAGGGTTGCACTAATATCCTCCTCTAGATTAAAATCTAGAGACCAAGATGATAAATACATTCCCCTAGATCCCACGAAATAAGGTCCAAAATGAAAAATCAAATTACAAGATTCCTTATTCAGAAAAAGGAAAAGAAAATAGCCTCTTCCTGATGCAAATAACGAATCCTGGCTTTGTATCCTCAATGTCCAAAAATCTGCTATCCATGATTCAATAGTTCTAGGGCCATGCCAAACTTCCCAATTAGATCTCTCTTTGACAAAATAAGGGTTTTTCTCCTTAACTGATGGGATGAAAGATCCAGTTGAGAGACGACCTCCAGACACTTAACAAATCTCCGATGTTGAGGCTGAGATCTTGTGGAAAGATTTAGGGTATTAATCAATGCCTTAAACACATCTATGTATGGAGATATCTCTTCTCTCGTCACTGGCTAAATGAAATTGTTGCACTTTGAAGACCAAAATCCTTAGTAATAACCTCAATCTCTAGATTCCAATGATACCAACAATGAGCATGGAAAAGTTGTGGTATGAGTCTTGAGATATCAAAGCGCAGAGTTCAATAGAGTGGCAGTTAGGGAAACCCCAGTTATGAGCAAAGCCTCCTCTTTGCATGTCTCTTCCATTCGCTTTAAAATTGAGTGGCCCACATTGTATTCTTGGCCTCACTTACCTTTTATATAAAAAGAGGAAGAAGAGAGTCCTTTCATTATCATCATTATCATACTCTTTTATTTTTACTTGGCTTCTTGGAGGAAGTCGCTAGAGTTTTCTCATGAACCTTCGAAGGAGTTATGAAGTCTAGAGGAGACATCTTTGATGGAGCTTGATCCTTGTGTGATTTTAAGGTTTACTCTTGTGAAGA
>LPNX010505530.1:11686-45214 GCA_001517045.1 Pseudotsuga menziesii
TCCCAGATCTTATGTACTTGGTCTATCTTGTCTTGGAGTGCTAGGGTTTCTTGGAGATTTCTATGGTTGGGGTTTCTACCCTAAGAAGGCAAGAAGATTAGTGTTTAGTGATAAACCCTAGGTGTATTTGGTGAAGAAGAAGAGAAGAGAGCGTCTTGCTTTGGAGAATGTATTGGAGTGATTCTTGCATATTGGAGCTACTTGGTTGAGCTAGGATTTTGTTGATTTTCCCTAGTTAGGGTTTTAGAGAGCTAGTGGATTTATACTAGCCTTGAGAGAAGGCTATGGTATGTACATGTACTTCACCTTGAGTATACAAATAAGGTTTTCAGCTATCCAAAACTTGTGAATTTTCCAGATTTTATTTTCAGCCATATATGATATATGTTCTTCATGTATTGTTGTTTACAGCTATATATGTCTTGATGATTTGACATAAGTTAAAGGACAATTGTTGAGTAATTTGACTTCTAACTGAAAAATATAAGGAGCTGGTTTTACTGCTGTTATAATATTATTATTGCTGCTGTAAAAGTGAATTTTTAGATCTGGTTTATGTGGGATAAGTTGCCCTAGAGGGCTGGAATTTATCCAAGTGATTTGGTATCCTTTCTCCTTGGATTGCCTGGAAGTTTGAACTGTTTGGAAGTGAAATATTGTACTCTTTCCGCTGCTGTTTTATACACTATTTCACAACAGCCCCAAGATTGAAAATTCACAAGCTTAAGATCCTAGAAACCTCTAAGGTTAGAGGTGAAATTTCTGTTTTGCATTAAAAATCAAAGACCTTGACTAAGCATTGCAAATGAGAAGGAACTTTTACATGATGGCGGATTGAACAAGCATGGGTCCATTCACACTAGTCGCCTTGAGCCTATATTCCTAGCCAACCTTCTAGTCTTGCAGAGTTTTCCTTCATTGCTGAGCCATTAAAGCCATTCAACTTTTGTCCAGATCTGGTTTCGGATCAGTCACTAAACACCAATACTTTGACTTGGCCAAAATGTTGCAATAGGGAGTACTCTTCCATCAAAATCACCTAGGACTTGCACCTAGCCTCAACTATATATTGACGCCTCTATAATATTTTACCGGATTCACAACTGAACCACGGTCCACAACCCTGTTGATAGGCCATTGTCAGTTTCAAAAGCCCAAATTTCTAGGCAACCTGCACAAGGTAGCAGCTTCTTAATTCCAGCAATCTTTCTCCTTTGACTTTTACTGGCAGCATTCCAGTTCATGGTTCCTTTGTCATTTGTCTTTTTCTTCTTTTAATTTTTTAATGCTTTAATTATTTTATGCTTTCCTTGGCTATGCAGCACTTCACTTCAAAGGCAAGTGGTATTAGATTGGAAAAGTGTGGGGCCCTTCACACTATCAACCAATTCCTTTGGCCTCATCATCAACCTTGTAGCCTCAAGCCTCTATTCCTAACCAACCCTCTGATCTTGCTGAGTTTTCCTTCATTGCTGAGCCATTAAAACCATTCGACTTTTGTTCGGATCTGGTTTTGGATCAACCACTAAACACCAATACTTTGGCTTGGCCAAAATACTACAATAAGGAGTACTCTTCCATCAAAATCGCCTAGGACATACACCTAGGCTCAACTATTTATTCACGCCTCTAGGAAATGTCACTGGATTCACAGCTAAACCACAATCCTGTTGACTGACCATTGTCAATTTCGAAAGGCAACTTTCTCAGGGTAGCAGTGACCGAGGCCCATATGAATGAAACCAGTCCAACATCGTACTTGCAAGTTTGCAAGCTGGTCACTATCAATTGCTGGCCACTGGTCATAGCTCAACCCAATGAATTTCATCTTCTGAATTATACCAATAGAATCAATTCTAGAGCACAATATATGAATCTCTAATTCATAATCTTATGAAATTCAATGCAGTGACGCTAGTCTTGGCAGTAAGACTCTAAAACCACAGTCTAAAACTTATTATTAGCAATCCAGCATGAAAATAAGTCTCCAAGTGTATACTGTATACCCAAGGCATGTTCAACACAGTACTACAAGCATTATAACTTGGCTCTTGCTTTGGCAGAATCCTTGTCCTTTCAATTTTATCAAACACTTGGAAGACATTGACAATACACCCATTTTAACTTGTGCCACTAGGCGTCTAGAACAGGCTTCCATGCCAGTTATGACTAAGTCCTCCTTGAAGACCTTTTACCATTGCCCAACCTCAAGGGCTCAACCTTGGGATCTTATACCATAAACCAATCTCAAGGCCATGGATCTATTAATTAAGCAAATCTGGAAATATGCCTCTGATGCAATATTATAATCATAGGAGCAAACAGGTTCCATAGTCAAATAAAAGTGAACAGCCACTCTCAAGATCTCAAGTAAGAGCGCTTTAGCCCAGCAACGTAATGACAATGTCAACCCCTGTAAAATAGAACTTCTCAGACATGTAAAACCTTCCCAAGGCGAGGCAGACATCTCCAATATTTCAAAGTCTAACACCTAAACTCATTTAAACTTCAAGCCCCTGATAAATTTGAAAATTCCACATCCGACATGTCTTCATGGAAAAAATCTAACAGTTTACCGAAAACCATGTCTATAGTGACTGAAAACAATCTGCAAAAGCTGCTCCTATGTGATATTGATTGGTAGATAACTGTGTATTGTTACTATTGACAATTCTAAGAAAACATATATATAATGGATCTACAGTATACTATCAATGGATAAAACGGTTTGATAGTTTTCTCTGTTAAAACATTTTATGATTACAGTCAAAGAAATTATTACTGACCTGATTGAATCTCTGGCTACTGATCAATCAATCAAAAGACGAAGAACCCAAAAATGCTTAGACGTAAAAGAGATCGTTCCAATATTTCCTGTTATGAAAACTGAAAAAACTGTTGTCAGAGGTATCCATGACCCGCACAGACAGGCTGTATAGGGGCATTCCTGCAACTTAAGCATCATGTGAACCATGGATTATTATAAACTTCATCTGGTCAACTAGATCATGCAAATCGAGAATATAGAAGTCAAGGATATGACGTATCGACATAAACAACGGAATATTGCCCGGAATTAAAACAAAAGGGTAACTGCAATGAAATAAAAATTGTATAAATTAGGCCATTTCCGACTCCCAAGAATTTCAACCCCGATCCCGTTTTGGTTTACTGTCCAGGCTTCAATTTTATTGTAATCTAAAATGATAAGGATGCTACTAAGATAAAAATGTCCATGGTAAAATGTGAACATCATGCACGATCTTTTTCTACCATCGCCGATGAAGACGGCCCTTCTTTTCTCTTTGAATTTCATTGCTTTCTTTGGAGTTATCCGCAGGTTTCCGGTTTAGATGGGCTGAAGCAACATCGCTGTAAGACCTTTTGTATGTATACAAATAAAGAATCAATCGAAACTTTTATTTGTCATTATTGTTTGCAAGAGGTGGTTTCTAAAACTTGAAGTAGATGAGATGTCATTGTGGGGATAAGCATGTAAGCTTGACTGTAATGGACCTAACCAGAATCAAATCCACAACTTTATGATAAAAGACTGGTTGGGAATCAGATTGATTGAGCTAGATTGTCAAATACATTTTGAATTTTAATTTCAATTTTCATTTCATAAATTTGGCCAGAGTTTTTTTGCCAATTTCCGAGAAAATTGTTTAAAGTGTAGCTTTCAGTGATTGGAATTGCATAACCCCGAGGAAATTGTTTAAAGTGTAGCTTTCAGTGATTGGAATTGCATAACCTGGTGTCCGAAGGGGTCATGGAGGGTCTTAAACCCATTTTTCAATAAAAATTACAATCTTAACACTAAAAATCTCATTTTCAACATCAAAATTTTGTTGCCCGATTCCTGCCAAAGTTGTGTGAAAAGGTGCAAATAGTATAAAGATTAGCCAACTCCAAAAAAATTTCATAAATAATTACAAAAATAACTAATTTTTACTTCATGATCAATGAATAAATGCAATTTTTGCCTATTTGACAAGCGTATTGGGTGTATGTAAGTTAATAATTGAATAATAAGTTAGACATGCAACTTTTACCCATTGGTTGGATGTATCGATGTATGCAAGTTAATAATATAACAATAAGTTAGATATTAGTTTTGTGATAATTGCAAATTAACTAATATTTGAATAAATTGTAAGAATTTTACTTTATAATTTAATTAATGCAACTTTTGTGTATTTGTAAGATTTACCTTTTATAATTTACAACATGAAATAGTTGACACTTGCAAAATTAAATTTTGATAAATAACTATTTTACTTCATAATCAATGAATGGATGCAATTTTTTCCTAATTGTAATTGTAGGATTTATGTGTTATACTTTACAACATGTAATAGTTGGCATTTCAACCATTAAATTTGGGCAAATAACTATTTTACTTCATAATTAACTTGATAATAATTGTTTTTCTTATTTGTATAGATTTTTTTTTCTAGCACAAAAAATTCCTAACCTTATTAATAAAAATAAGTTACATTCTTCATATGCATTGCATGAAAGATTTATGAACATATCCAAAATACTACACAAAGTATCATCCAAAAATGACTCTGGTATGAAGAAAGCTTCCACCAAAAGTTTCAAAATACAAAACTCTAAGCTCATATTTTGAGCATGAGCTATCTTCTTAAAAAATCATAAATATCATAGGTATGATTTCTAAAAAAATGAAACATGTTCTTATCATAAAACCTTAATCCAAAAAAACATGTTCTTCGTCATTAAGGCGCAGTAAGCAAGCTCACTTTCATCAAAATGATTCCATCAAAAACATTCACAAAACTAGAAAGTCAAATACAACCCTCTCATCAAAATCACAAAAATAATCATGAGTATATGATTTTGAGATTGAATTTTTGTTTTCTTCAATAAGCCATTGACCTCCGTGCATTAATGTTCTAGCATTGGCCAATTTATCAACTTTTATATTTCATTCTCTGTAAACGAGTTGTCTAAACAGGGGACTTTTTGATCTCTGATACCGGCTAGGTTTTATCAGTTTTTTGTCATGAATTTGCATGGAATTTTCAAAACTTCCCAAAAACACTGCTAGATCTTACAGAGTGTGGGTGTTGGGGGTTTTCTTGTGGCCTGATTTCATTTATGAGCTTAAAATTGTCCAACAAACAACATAATTTACAGATTTTGTGGATTAAATTCATCGGATTCCGGCAAAAAAACAGCCTCAAAGTCAAAAAGTCCCCTAGTTAGACAACTCCCTCTGTAAATATGTTGAATAATTGTTGTACTCACCATTCCTTTTAATCTTTGGGTCTCAGCCAAAAGAGCTAACTGCATAGTTTGTAAGTTATTTTCTCCACTTATCAATTTGACAATAAGCTGTGAATCACAAAAACTCTGAAGAAATTTTTTACCCTGCTACACTGCCAACCATAACAAGAGCCTAAGAGTGCTTAATTGAGCATAATTATTTGTGCCTTGACCAAGTCTAGCTTTAAAGCTAAACCAATGCTACACACATAGGTACAATAACCCCCCAACTCCATATCTCTTCGGATTTCCCATTGTAGCTCCATTAAAATACATCTATGGTTTTGAAACATCAAAGGCTTCCACCATCACTTGGCGAGTTTTTATGTGCACTTTTTGTGTATTTCTAGGCTTTAATTTATTTGTAGGATTTATGTGTTAGCATTTACAACATAATTCCAAATTGTAATAGTTGGTGTATGGATAATTATAATGGATTATATACTTTTAAGTTAATAATAAAACAATGAGTTAGATATTAGTTTTGGTTAAGTAACTATTTTACTTCATAATTAATTAATTAAATGCAACTTTGGCATATTTGTAAGATATCTAGATTGGAATAGTTGGTGTTTGAATGATTATAACCTAAATTATATTAGATTATGTACAATTAAGTTAATAATAAATAAATAAGTTAGATATGAGTTTTGTAATAATTGCATATTTATAAATAAGCATAATTCTATCTTAACTCGACTCTATCAAGCAAGAAGAGGAATCAAATCCCTTGATTACAGGTAGTGTGTTATTTTCTTCACGTAAGTTTAGTAAACGACATGTTAGCTATTTTTTTCTAGTATATAAATAAAATTTAAAAAATATTTTTTAAATTAAATAAACTAAAATAAATTTCATAAATATTAATAACCATGGTCATCATGTTAATTTATTATGAATTTATTTATAATGATTTTTAAGATGTAATTTTAGTGGTTGTAAGATAAAATGTTTTTTTTTTTCGTAAATAACATGTTAAATATTTTTTTAATATAAAAATAAAAATTTTAAAATTAGAGATTTTTTAATTGATGTCATAAATATTAATAACTATCATTATTATATTAATTTAAAATTCTAATATAATTAATTATCAAGTTTGTATATAAAATTATATTTTTATTATAAAATGATAAATGCCAACAAATTTTAATGATCGTGATCATAAACCATGCATGAAAACCTATAGATGTGATTCTTTTACATTTCTAAAAAAATTTCTACAAATAATTATTATATTGTTTGAATTTTATTTAATGATAAATGCCAACAAATTAATTCTAAATATAATTATGGTATCGTTTGAGTTTTATATAATTATAATAAATAGGAGGTTCATTTTTAAAATAATTTAATGATAATGATATACAAGCTTGGTGTTTATTATTATATATAGTTTATTCAGCCTAATTTGGGTGGTTGGGAGATTTGGTTATTGTGCTCCCCACTCTAGTTTGAATCTTGTCGAGAACATTTGCATCTTAAGAGCCTTGTACTTCATGAAATATTAGGCTGGTGAGCCATTTATTGGGCTTACATGGTGAACCATATATATATAATCACATTAAATAAATGTATTGAAATTTGTTTAATTTGTGGATTTTGTTTTTATTAAAAATATTTATTTATAAGATAAGAATTTGTAGATAGAGATCAAAGGATAATTTTTCTATATTGAAAGTAAGAAATTGTTTTTATTTGAAGGAAATCATTAATCAATTAAAGGAGACCAAATAAATTCCATAATTGTAAAATTGCTTGAATTTTATATATTACTAATGAATGACACCAAATAAATTCATCCATTTTTACATGGTTTAATGCTTTCAGGTTTATTTAATATAGTTTGATTTGGTTTGAAACTCACCCTACCCTAGCTTATTTGCAAGATTTTGACATTTGGAACATTTTATGATGACATGCACTATCATTCCTAGGAGAAGGATTTGAGTATATATGATAATAATAATGACACCAAATAAGTTTTAAATATAATTATAATATTATTTGAATTTTATATATTACTTATGATTGACATCAAATAAATTCATTGAATTTATTTTATTTTTTATTTTTTTCATTAACATATACACTTAAGATAAGAATGTCATTTTCAAATAACTTATTAATAATAATATTATGTCCTATATATAACACATCTTTACCATGTCCTGAACTTTGTGTTCACCATTATATATATAACACATCTTTGTCCATATATATATAGATATAAAGAAAGGATACACATATTATATATATAATATATTTAGAATTTCCTTATATATAACATATCTTTTCCTATATTTTCGTGGAGTTTCTATTATTTGGAAAGGATTCCTGCAAACTCTTCCTTGGCTGGGTAAATGTTTATCTTGGCTTGTCGGAAATGGACATGATATTGACCCAATCGTTGGAACACAAGCTCCTCACACTCTTCCTTTGGAGTTGAGAGAGTATTTAGAGGATTTGGATATTACTACTCTCGCACAAGCTCACAATATCCAGCCCGGATCTCTTCATTACTGGTACACGGCTGAGGACTTGTACATTACAGGTGATTGGAAGCTTGCATGGGACACTTATGCGTGGGGTTTGGAGATGGGAAGAATTAGGCTCCATGCTCAGCCTGATACTCTTGTATGGGACCATAACAGGTCTATTGGTTCTGCTTCAGCAAAGATCGTATATGATTTTATTGTGCATTCCTCACAGCCTCCGGTAGTTAACAGTCTGCAAGCTCTGATTTGGTCTGGCACCCTTCCCACTAAAATAAGTTGTTTTATTTGGTTGGTGCTGGAAAACAAAATATTAAAGTGGATAACCTCCAGAGAAAAAGTTGGATCGGGCCTGGTATCTATGCACTCTGTGGTGCTGGAGAAGAATGTGTCCAACATATTTTTTCATCATGCTCTGTTTGGATCGAAGTTATATGTCATTTCAGTGAAAAATATCATTTCTTTCCCCCTCAACAAGGTGATAACCTTCACAACTTTTTGAGGATCTGGACTCACAGGTTCTCTAAGTATTCAGTCTGTTGCTACCTCATTTTCTTTGCTATGTGGATCATATGGAAAGCAAGAAATTCTTCCATCTTTGAAGGAAAAAAGCTTATTGTCCTGAACATTATTTTCCAGATTGAAAAGTTATCCCAGTTGTATCAGCCTTCCTACAGAAAGACAAAGAAGTCTCGGGTCCCAGGCTCAGGTCCATCTCTTGGCTTTCCATGTGGTTTTTTCGATGGGGCTTGAGCCAAAAACATTGGAGCAGGCATCTGTATTTACTTGAATAAGACTCAATCCTTCGAGTTTGCTCTGGGGGCAGGAACTTGCACCAATACAAAAGTAGAATTTATTGGTCTTTGGGAACTTTTACAAATTGCCCAGGTTATGGGGCTCCCCACACTAAATATTTTCGGGGACTCATCAGCCATTATTAACTGGGTTAAGGGTACTGATGCCCTTTCTCCCCCTGAGCTCAATCATTGGTGCAGAGACATCAAATATCTATGCACTAGTTTTTCCAACTTGTCCTTCAGTCATATCTATCGTGAACATAATCAACATGCAGATAGCCAATCAAAGTCTGCCCTGATTTTGGCTCCTGGTACTTGTATTTATTCTAAAATTTTAGATGACCTTTTGGTCTCTCATGACACTCTTATGCTCTTCTGAGCTTGGTGCTGGAGTTTATACTCCTTTTTTCTTGCATTGCGCCTCTTTATTGATTGGGAGCGAGCACCTTCTGATTGTAGATCTGCACTCTTATGTCCACGATAGAGATGTGGTTTGAAGGACAGGTACACATAAATGTCTTTGACTGGATAGTGTTTGGAGAACGTTATCGATGGTTATGTTCCTGGTGTGCCCCCTCGACAGCTTGTTGAGTTGAGTCTTATTTCAATTGTTTTGTTTCATATACTCTCCCATTGATCCTTTTATGATTGTAACCCTCACTCAGGGATGGCACTTCAGATGCCCTTTGATTCTTTAATGAGTATCAAGGACAGGCTTTTTTCCTTCTGAATGAAGAAAGAAAGAAAAAAACCTTAATAATAATAATATCCTAAACTTTGTGTTCACCATTATATGTAACACATCTTTGTCGAGAGGATATACATATTGTATTTTTTAAGTTCAAATTTATTTTTGGATTTTGGATTTTGTTTTATTAGCATATATATTGTTAAGATAAGAATCTGATTTTATAGGGGCGAGAAGTGTGGGGATCATTCTTGATCCAAAATACAAGAAGTTATTTTTGCTTGGCAATTAGGTGAGACTATTAATAATTAAGCAAATGCATTGGCATTCATATAAGGGTTGGTGATTCTAAAACAAAGGGGGTTAATCAACTCTCGCCAATCGAGGATGCCACAATAACAATTCATCATGTGCACTATCAAATGGTCGCTCAAGATAGTCATTTAAGTAGCCTAACCATCAAAGTTCAAAGATTGGCAAGAAGTTTTGAATCCATAAATTATTTATAGGTTATGTGAGTGCATAATTCATTTGTATATAAACAAACAAATGAAGCAATTAATCTAAAAATGATAATGGTTAGGATAAATGGGGGGAGTCTAATTTAATGCCACTTTCCATGACATATTCCCTAATCACAATTGCAAGGATGAAGCACATTCAATCAATGGACAAGTGGTGATTTACAAAGGAAGCATCTGTTTAGGAATTTAAGTCTCCCTTCCCTTGCATACATATACACACTCATCCCAAGAGTCTCTAACATATGTAGAGACTTGCAAGAACACATGACAGAGATAGGGGCATTATTATTGTTGGTGCACATTTGTCCTTGACACCTCCCTTACGACATTGTCGATCGTCACCATCGATGGGTGTGCAGTGTCTGGAGGAAAGTTGTCATTACACATTTAGTTGGTTGTTACCCTTAGAGCATATCAAGATTCTCAATGGATTGTTATTGGTGCAGCTTGGCTTGTCAACTTGGAAGAGATCACTCCACCTACACACCTTTTTGTATGTTTCTCTAGCCTTCACATGGACTAGATTCATATATGGTTTGATGATACTTGGGCCTAGTAGATGAGCACCCTAGCACATTGCGGTTTGTTTCATAGGTGGATCACATCTTGGCATGGTTGACATCACATTTTTGGAGAGTGCTTTGCGTGTGTACCCTTTTCACATAACTCCAATGTTTCCAGAGGGTATATTTGATACGGTTTAGCTTTGTTTGAGCCCCATGGTTTCATAACCCTAGTCAATTTGGGGGATTTTGACACTTCGAGCACTTTTGTGATGACGTGGACTATCACTCCTAGTGGAGGGCTCCTCTTGACATGCACACATGTTTAGGTGATATATCCTTCTCAACAACTAGTTTGACTTACTTTGACTTGGTTGGAGGCTTATTGTAGGAGTGCCCTTGCTTATGTGGCTTGATTTCACACTTGGATTGGTTTATTATGATGAGGAGCTAGGGGGGAGCACTCACCTAGGCTTGTTGCAGATATGTTGAGACATCTTTACACTTATTATTTTTTTATTGCTCAAGTGATGGGACTCTTCCCTTCCTCCACAGAGTTATTTGGCTTTTGTTGACCTTGCACATATATTGATGCCAATATTCACCTTGACTCCTCACTCTTGGGATATAGTTGTTTGCACATTGTTTGAGGAGTGGTTACACTTCGAGACCATAGTATGAGGTTTATTAATGGGATGCCCACCTTAGAGGAGCCATACATGCCACTTGGAGGTGTTGTAGTCTAAGAATTTTATGAGTTTCAGGAATTTAATCTTTTCTAGTCACTTAGAGTCAAGGGAAGGGAAACTGTCAATTTTTGTTTAAAATCTGATAAGAATTATTTTGGAGTGATGGGATTGTAGATATCAATCATTAAGATTGCAAAATCAAGTTGCAATATGCATATTTGAGGGTGTTGAAACTATTTTTTTCAACAATCCAAAATTACAATTCCAACATAGATGCAATATTTCAAAAATGATGACAAACCAGAAAAATTCAAAATTGTACAACATTTAGTCTTTGGTAGAACTTATTTTCTAGACTGAATCCTAATGTTCCCTAAATACAAGTGTGAGAGGGCCATTGGATGAAAAAGACGCCAATCTGGAATGTTCCCCTTAGTCTTCTTCCTTACAGGTGGTTATTACACAATTTTTGTGATATTTTTAGTGGATCAATTCTTGTGGAGAATCGCTCGACTGTGAAAGGGCTATATGGAGCTGGAACAGCAAAAATAAGGATGGCTGTAGGTGCACGGACGCCTTGATTTCTGCGTTCATACCCCATTTGCCCAAACATTATGTTTATTTAAATAATATCCAATTGTTTATGTGTCGATCTCTGTGCAGAGAGATGCCAATGGCTTCGGCTGGAGTGAGTGAGTGAGACAAAGAGTGACTGAAGAAACCTCCACGCAGTGCTTTTCCATATGTGGTTGCAGTAGGACACCGATCGACATCTAATTAAACATAAATCTGAGTTTATGACCATACACGATGTAATACAAAACCCACACAGCATTCAAACTCAGTTCTTATTCCAACGCTTTAACAAGAGAGAAATCGAGTTGTGGGTAATCTACGAATGCACAGAGGCTTGGTGAATGTATGCAATGGCGGTAAATATTCACCAGCGACTCAATTAAAAAAGGAATCGAGCTGATGTGTTGTCCAGCGAATTAATGAAGTGCACAAACTATATTTTAACCCATTGATCAAACGGATTGGTGATCAGGTTTAACTAACAACAGAGCCATTGCAGGTTTGGACAATGCTTGTGATTCAAAGTGCCCAAACAACTTATTAAAACTAAAAAAAATTAGACATATAAACCCAATTACACAGCAAATTTTATTATGGAAATCCAAACCGGAAACCCAACGTCAAATTGCAGAATTATAATGGTGTTTTGGCTATAACCACGCAGAATTATAATGGTGTTTTACTATTTGAAGTAAGAACAAATAAGCACCTCTCAGTGTAGCATTTAGCATTGGAGATTTTGCTTGTCTTTGGATCTTCTGTTGAATTTCAAATCCAACTACTAATAAAAAATAAAAAATCTTGCCCACTGTATTTACTGTTGCATTGCAGAGTGCTTGAAATCCACCAGCCAACCAATCCCCATACATTCAATAATAGAGTGCAAAATGCTTATTACTCATCATAAAAAACTTTATAAATTACAATTTCAAAAATCTTTTCCATGACTTTTCTTCTCTGCCAAGGAACCCATTCTCCTATGGTATGCTAAGGTTTATAAGCTGAATTAGCCTGTTGGGAGCAACTGGAAGGCTAAGCAACCCCAACTCTTCCCAACTCCAGCACTCTTCCGCCTTTGGCTTTTGCTGGCAGCTCTCCAATTCATGGTTGCTTTGACATTTGTCTTTTTCTCTTTTAATTATTTTAAACTTTAAGCTTTCCTTGTTGTGTAACACTTTGGAGGCGAATGGTAGCGGATTGGAGAAGCATGGACCCTTCACACTGTCAACCGCTTCTCTTTGCATCATCACCAACCTCGTAACTCAAGCCTCTATTCTTAGCCAACGTTCTAGTCTTTGTCGGGTTTTCCTTCATTGCCAAGCCATTAAACCATTGGACTTTTGTTCGGATCTGGTTTCAGATCAACCACTAAACACTAATACTTTGGCTTAGCCAAGATGCTTCAATAATACTTTGGCTTAGCCAAGATGCTTCAATAGAGAGTACTCTTTCATCACAATCACCTGGGACCTCAATTATCTATTCATGCCTCTAAATCACCTAGGACCTTAACTATCTATTCATGCCTCTAGGAGATGTCACTTGATTTACAATTGAACACAACCCTGTTGATAGGCCATTGTTGTTTTTGGAAAGCCCAAGTTCCAGACAATCTGCCTAAAGGTAGCAGCTTCCTAACTCTAGCACTCTTCTTCCTTTGGCTTTTGTTAGCAGCATTTGGTTCAATGTTCCTTTGTCATTTGTCTTTTTCTTCTTAAGTTTTAATGCTTTAATTACCTTATGTTTCCTTGGTTATGCAGTGCCTTGGAAGCTAGTATCAGCGGATTGGACAAGTGTGGGGCCTGTCAATAGCTTCTTTTGGCCTCGTCATCAACCTCATAGCTTCCGGCTTCTATTTCTAACGAACCTTTTGATTAACCCATTTTACTTTAAATTTGGATCAATAACTAAACATCAAGGCCAAAATGGAGAGTACTTTTCGATCAAACCTTTTGATTAACCATTTGATTTTAAATTTGGATCCATCACTAAACATCAAGGGAAAAATGGAGAGTACTTTTCCATCAAATTACCGAAGACTTGCACCTAACCTCAACTATTTATTCTTACCTTTAGGAAATGTAATCAGATTGAAAACAGAACCACAACCGGTTACCAGGCCATTGTCACTCTGGAAAAAAACTGAACCACAACCAGTTGACAAGCCATTGTCACTTTGGAAAGCCCCAATTCCTCACTACTTGCCCAAGGTAGCAGCATCCTGACTCCAGCACTTTTCGTCCTTTGGCTTTGCTGGTAGTGTTCCGGTTCATGGTTCTTTGTCATTGTTGTTTTTCAATTAATATTTTAATTATTTTATGTTTTCCTTGGCTAGTGCTGTGGAGGTGAGCAGTAGAGGATTGGAGAAGCTGGGGCTCTTTACACTGTCAACCGATTTCTTTGGCCTCATCATCAACCTCATGGCTCCAAGCCTCTATTTCTAGGCAACCTTCTGACCTGGCCGAGTTTTTTTTCATTGCTGAGACATAACAACATTCAACCTTTGTTCAGATTTGAGTTTGGCCCAACCACTAAACACCAATACTTTGGCTTAGCCAATACTTTGGCTTAGCCAAAATGTGCACTAAAGAGTACACTTCCATCAAAATCACCTGAAACTTGCACCTACCTCCAACTATTTATTTATTCATACTTCTATGAAATGTCACCCAACTCAAACTTAACCACAACCTTGTTGACAGGACATTGTAAGTTTGGTAAAGGCAACCTGCCCAAGGTAATAGTGACTATGGCCCCTATGAATGAAATCAATCCAAAATCATACATGCAAGCTGGTCACTATCCATTGGTGACCACTGGCCATAGTTCAATAATCTCATCTTCTAGATTATATACCAATAGATTCTGTTATAAACACAACATATGAACTTCTAATTCTATCATTTTATGAAATTCAATGCAGTGACCCTAGTCTTGGCAGTAACATTCCAAGAGCACTTCGTAAAACTTATTATGAGTAATCAACATGAAAATAAGTCTCCAAGTGTACACCAAAAAGCATGCAAAACATGATATTAGTATTATAAGTTGTGGATTGTTTTATAGAATCTTTGTGTTTTCATTACACATTTGGAAGAAGCTTGATGGGTTAGTTTAAGTGGATGAGTGTTATAAACAGTAAGCAAAGGTCTTGGAGTAAAATCCTCGAATAACTAGGATGTCACTTAATGTTCCCATTGAGTTAGACTACCTCCTCACTACAACCAAAAGATTTACCTTAAGTACCATCCTCCAGTGCCTAAGAATTTCCCCTATGTGTATTCCAATTAAAAAAATCAAAAAAATCATACACTTGAAAGATCTTGCAAATACACTTATTTTAACTTACGCTGCTAGACTTCTATAGCAGGTTCACATGTCAGTTATGAGTAAGTCTTCCTTGAGGGCCTTTTCTCATACTAAATCCTAAGGGCTTAACTTTGAAATCTTTTACCATGAACGAACCTCAAAACCATGGATCAAATCATAATGAAATCTGATAATATGTATATGATGCAAAATATTATAATCAATCAGGAGCAATTAGACTCCAGAGTCCATAATCAAATAAAAGTGAGCAACCCCTCTTAACGTTTCAAGTCAGAGGACTTTAGCCCAGTAACATAATGACAATGGCAACCGCTGTATATAGAACTTCTCAGATATATGAAGACCCTCCCAAGGCAAGACATACATCTCTAATGTTCAAAGTCTAGTATCTAAACTCATTCAAACAAACAACATCTGTTCATGGGAAAAATCTAACAGTTTACCCAAAACCATGTCTATACAGTGAATGAAAGCAATCTGCAAAAGTTACCTGCATGTGATACTGATTGCTAGATAACTGTGTATTGTTACCATAAATAACTCTAAGAAAACATATATAATGGATCTACAGTATTATCAATAAATAAAACAGTTTGATAGTTTTCTCTATTTTATTTTATGATTACAGTCAAAGAAACTACTACTGACCTGATTGAATCTCCGGCCATTGCTCAATCAATCAGAAGACGAAGAACCCAAAAATATGCTTAGAATTAAAAGATATCATTCCAATACTTCCTGTTATGAAATTTGAAAAAACTGCTGTCAGAGGTATCCATGACCCTCACAGACAGGCTGTAACACGTCTTCTGTAACTTCAGGATCATGTGAACCTTGAATTCTTAGAAACTTCAACTGGTCAACTAGATCATGCAAGACGAGATTACAGAAGTCAAGACTATAAAGTATAGATAAACAGAGGGCTAATTGTCAGGTAATAAAACAGAAGATACTGCCAGGAAATAAAAATTATAAAAATTGGGCCATTTCCAGCTCCCCAGAATAGAAAATGCGATCATTTTGGTGCCTCTCTCCGCGCTTCATTTTTACTGTAATATAATATAATAAGATAAGGATGTTTGTAAACGTCATGCTCGCTGATGAAGACGGCTTTTCCGATTTCATGGACTGAATTTTGTGTAAGGTTTATGAATATGTAGATATTTTACCCCTCTCACTGAATTTGAAATTATGATATGTTAAAGAAAATATATATTTTCAATACTCTGATCATGATGTTGGTGATTATTGATATTCGTTAAGATCATTGATTATTGAAAAAAATGAAAAATTGTTTAGTTTACTTTAAAATTGATTAAAAATATTTAAGGTCAAGTGAAAAGTTATTGTTATAATTGGATAAATGAAAAATTATTTAGTTTATTTTAAAATCAATCTAAAATATTTAGGGTTTAGTATAAAGTTAGTTAGTTATTGTTATTGTTATAATTGGATAAGAGAGAGTGTCTTTTAACCAAATATTTAGTTTGTTTTCAAAAATTGATTTTAAGTATATAATTTCGTAACTAAATACATAGTTTGTTTAAAAAAATGTTGGACTCAAAAAGTAGATTTTTATAGTTATTATGGGAAAAAAAAATGTATCAATGTGCTCTATCATAGTGGAGTCATGATGACACGGAAGTGTCTATCTATCATATAAAAATAAAAAATAAGAGTGCATGCATCAATGTGTTGTAGCATATTGGAGCCCTAGTGGGAGGATGTGTCCATCTCTCCCATAAAAAATATAAAAAATACAAATATAAAAAAATAAAAAATAAGAATGCATGCATGTGGTGTAACATAGTGGTGAGAGGGATTTGTGTTGTAGTTTAGTGGTGAAAGGTTTGCAGATTTGATCCCTCTAGAGGTTTTCTCCTCGTATGCTATTTGGTTTCAATTTTGGCAACCAAGTTTTATTGAATAAAAATGAAGTGCATGATATTCACAAAGGTTGAACCCACACCATTTAATTGGCAATTTACCATTTAGTTAGCATTTCACAACACTAAACTCCTCTAAGTAATCCGCTAAACTCCATATAGATTTATTTTTTTCATTTATATAAAAGATTCATTTGTTTGTGAGATTAATTTTCTTAAGACCATTTTAACATATATATATATATAACTCTTCACTGCGTGAGAGAGCGTTAGGGTTCTGGAGCGATCAGGAGAGCAGCAAGAGACAGCCATGGTCGCCCTTGGGGGTGGGGATTCGGCACCCCCCCTTCCGATCTCAAAGGAGGACATGTTTAGGAGATTGGTAGCCAATGGAGGAAAGCGCATAACCCCCCCTGCTGTCCCAAAATTCATAAAAAAGCTCGACGAGATTCCAGAAATCACACTGCTGGAGACACAATCGGTTAAAATAGTTCTTGCCCTCTCTGAGAGAGGGCTGGTTGGACAGTTCATGGGACTTTGGCCCTCCGCAAAAACCACCGACAACTGGATTCAAAGAAATTGGAAGCCCCATCTCAAAAAAGGAGTCACCTGCTACCAATTGAGCAGCGGCTTCTTCCTCTTCGAGTTTATAGACAAGGAAGATAAAGATCTCATCTTCAGAAACGGGCCCTATTTTATGGATACCCAGGGACTGTATCTGAATCGCTGGACCCCGGATTTTGATCCCACGGTGGAATTGCCCAAGGAGGTACCTGTATGGGTCAGGCTCCCCAATCTGTCGGTTCACTGCTGGAACTATGAAGCACTTCAGAAGATAGGAAACAAAATAGGGAAATTTGTAGATAAAGCAGACAATAAGTCCATTTACAACTATGCTAGAATATGCGTGGAAGTGGACCTGGAGGCAGGGCTCCTAGAGGCTGTGAAGATATCAGTTGGTTCCTGGTCCCACTATCAGAAAGTCGACTACGAACATCTTCCCTTCAAATGTAGAACCTGTCAAGAGCATGGGCACTTCTAGAGGAATTGTCCAAAGAACCAAATATTAGAAAAGGAAGATGTTGAAGGATGGCAAAGGGTGAAGAAATCCAAAGCAGGCCCAAAACCAAGGACAGGGCAAGCGAATCAACCGTCAGCTTCAAATCCAACCCCTCCGAAGGAGCCAGCGAAAGAAGTTGCTGGAAAATGAAAGGACCAAGTGAAAGAACCCATCGATACAGTCTCTCAGTCCCCATCCCCCTCAGAAAAAATAAGATCGGCCAATGGAACGCCTCACGCAGAAGATCCTATGAAATCGGATGAAGAGCATATCTCTCTAGGCACCGAAACTGGAGCAGATTCAGATGGGGGGGGCACAGAGACCAGCAGCTCAGTTGGAACCCCTGAGAAGGACACAAGAGGAAGGAAGCCAGAGAGGAAAAAAAAGGAGGAGAAATCATATAGGGACGTTACAGCAGGCCTCCAGCAAACCATCCCGGATATGATGGAAACTAGATCTACTAAAAAAGGTAAGGCTTCGAAAGGAGCCACTCCCCCTCCCCTCGGCTCTTAAATGTAGTACGTCCCCTGGAATTGCAGAGGGCTGGGAAGTAAATCTAAAGAAGAAGTCGTCAAAGACCTAGTCATAATGACTTTCCCAGATGTACTTCTGATCCAGGAGACGAAAATGGAGAAGCCTGAGACCATCCAGGCTAGCAAAAATTTCTGGAACAAAGGAGAAGGCAGAGCCGTTAGCGCCAGGGGAGCCTCAGGAGGTCTAGCCACCTTCTGGAACTCCTCATCGCTAGTCCTTCTGGAAGAACACAGCACCACCCATTGGATGTTCATGAAACTGCTGCATAAAGACTCGGGACATAAGGTAAGCCTTGTTAACATTTATGCCCCGACTCTCTTAGGGGGAAAAAAAGATTGCTGGGGTTCTTTGAATTCATTTCTCTCTACTAATCTCCATGAAAATCTTCTCCTCGCTGGAGATCTGAATGTCACCCTTGCCCTCTGGGAAAAAAAGGAGGCTCTCCCGTAAGAGATCCGGCAAGAGAATGGGTAGAAGACATCATGCTGGACTAGGACCTGGAGGATATCAAACCCAAAAAAGGAAAATTCACTTGGACTAATAAAAGAGTGGGACCGGGGCATATTGCAGCTCGATTGGATCGCTTTCTAGTCCATTCCTCCTTCTCGACTCTCGGTCTCTTCGCCACCTCTGAAATCCTCCAAGCTTGCACTTCGAATCATAAGCCCATTTCACTTACTCTGTCCCCTAGAGAAAATCTGGGCCCGATTTCGTTCCGATTCATCCCACTATGGGTCTCCATGGAGGGGTTCTACGAGTTGGTTGCAGCGTCCTGGCAGAAAAGTGTATCGGGCTCTCCCTTCTTCATCTGGGAAGAAAAACTGAGAAGGCTCAAAGCTAATCTCAAAAACTGGCCAAAGAACCTGCCCTCTTCGATTCTTGAAAGGAAAAAAGCCCAAAGGGCCCTGGGAAACCACCAATTACAAATGGAGTCTGTCTCGGTCACCCCAAAGCTGATGAACGCCGAGCTGGAGCTGCAAAAGGCTCTCCACAAAGCGCTAAGAAGAGAGGAAGAATATTGGCGAGTCAAATCTCGAAATCTTTGGCTTCATGTGGGAGATAAGAATACGTCCTTCTTCCATAAACAAGCTGAATTTCGTAAGAATCATAACACAATCAGAGAAATCCACTCCCAGGGGCAAACTTTTAAAAATGTTGATGAGATAAAATAGGCAGCCCACGCGTTCTTTAAAAACCTGTATACTGAAAAGATGGAGGTCCCAAATAGACCGGAGCACTATCCGCTCTCTGTGGTTCCCAAACTAATCAAGGATGAAGACAATAGAATGGTGACCGCCCCCATCTCCTCTGAGGAGATCAGCAAATCTCTCCATGGAATGAATCCTGACAAAGCTCCTGGGCCTGATGGTTTCACGACTAGATTTTACATTGCTTGCTGGGACACCATTCAAAAATATCTGGTTAAAATGGTGAGAAAATCCCAGAATTGCAGGAAAATAGGAGGGAGCACCAACTCCTCATTTCTAGCGCTAATTCCCAAAGAGAAAGGTGCCCAAAACTTCTCCAGATTCCACCCTATATCGCTCTGTAATACTAGGTACAAAATCATCACCAAAGTGATAGCTAACAGAATCAAAAAATTTCTTCCCAGGACCATTCCGGAGAACCAGGGGGGCTTCAGTCAGGGAAGACAAATCCAGGACAATATTATCCTTGTGCAAGAGGCAATCCATACAAGGTGCCAAAGAAAGGAGAAAGGTATGATAGTCAAACTGGACCTTACTAATGCTTTTGATAGAGTTCGGCTAAATTTCCTTTTCGATGTGATGCTCAAGATGGGATTCTACCCCCAGTTGGTATGTCGGATTAGAGCATGTATCTCGGGGCCATGGATAGCCCCCCTAGTTAATGGGAGACTGGCTGAATTCTTCCAAGCCTCTAGGGGCCTCAGGCAGGGTTGTCCTCTGTCCCCGTTGCTATACGCCATCCAAGCGTCGGTGCTAAGTTTCCAAATTGATAAGAGCCTTCAGCTGCGTTCTCTGACTGGACTCTCAATCTCTCCGAGAGTTAAGAGAATTAATCACGCTCAATTTGCCGATGACACTCTCCTCCTGGGCCAGGCCAACCTCTCTACTGCAAGATCCTTCAAGAAAGAGCTTGACGCCTATACTGAAATCTCTGGCAGCGAAATCAGTCTGAGGAAAAGCAAAATTTATGGTTGGAACTGTCCTCCTAAAGACATGATTGACATATCCAGGGCTTTGGAAATGGAAGGCACCACCGTGTGGGAGTCCATTAAATATCTTGGAATTCCGCTAGTTAGAACATCCCCCAGAAATAGCCTCTGGATGCCTTTGATGGACAAGCTTAAGGCCAGGATCATGGCCTGGGGAGCCACCTGGCTAAACAAAGCAGGGAAGCTAATTCTTATAAACTTTGTTCTTACCTCCCTCCCTATTTATCAGGCATCTATTCTGCTAGCCCCAAAAGGAATTGAGAAAGATATGGATAGCCTCTTGAGAAAATTCCTCTGGGAAGGGGGAAGAAATGAAGGAAGGAAAATGCACTTAATCAGCTGGGATAAGATAAAATCCCCTAAGATGGAAGGTAGGCTGCAAATTAGAGATATGGCCACTCAAAATTTGGCCATGGGAGGCAAAATTCTCTGGAAAATGATAAGCGGCAAACCCACATGGAGCTCCAAAGCCCTCCGGATTAAATATTTTCGTGGTCATAAAGACCGCTACCAGGATCGGCCCCTCCAGACTAGAACAGGCTCCCCCATCCTCTCTCTTTTCCTAAAGGCCCTGGATCTAATCTCCTCCAATCTCACTTGGATCCCAGGGAATGGGAAAAAAATCAAGTACTAGGAGGACTATTTGTTAGGGAAGGCCCCTCTAAAGCATCAAGAAGGGATGGATAACATCAAAATATGGCTCCTCTCCGAAAGCAAATCCACCCTTTGGGATATTTCTATCTGGAACCATGATGAATCTTGGCAAAAGTGGGACTTGGGAGACTACCTGCAAAACTTAGACTTTGAAGCCCACTCCCTTTTGGACGCTCTTCAAGGGTGTACTCCCCTCTCGTCCAAGAAGAAGGACCAAAGAGGCTGGGGTTCATCGACTGGACTTTACTCAGCTGCTGCTGGTTATGCAAATCTGCGGGCTATCCCTTGGGTAGCCCCCAACCCCACTGTCTGGAAAAACCTCTGGAGCCATCCCTCCCTTCCCAAAATTGATTTCTTCTGCTGGTCTCTCCTGCATGCTAGTGTCCTTACCTGGGACAACCTTAAAAAAAGAGGCTGGGATGGGCCTTCAAGATGCGCTCTGTGTGCCTGCCAAGAGGAAACCTCTGATCACCTATTTCTCAAGTGCACCTTCGCTTTGGATCTTTGGAACATCTTGCTTGGCCAGCTGAACTTGGCTCTCCCTACTTCAGTCACCTTTCTTTTTACCTCTTGGCCTGAGATAGCCCCCTTCTCCTTCTCCAAGCTGAAGTTACTAAAACAATGCTGGATGTGGGTCCCAAAAATACTTTGCTGGAAACTATGGCTGGAACATAACAACAGGATCTTCAGGGATACTGCAGTGACGCCGTACCAAGTTTCTCTCAAAGTAAAAGTGCTACTGGGAGAATGGGTAGCTTCAAATTCTAATGTCACCAATGAGGTAACTCCGGACAAAGAAGAGTATAGCTGGTTTTATAATCTCGACTCCTCCCTACTAACCAGAACCAAGAACACCTCCAAGCACTACTCCCCTTGGGAAATAAGGTTAGAAGAGCAAGAGTTTATAAAATGGAGATCCTTGTTGGAGAAGCATATTCTGCATGTGGATGGGGCCTCGAAAGGGAATCCCGAGCCCACAGGAAGTGGAGGGGTCTTACTTGACAGCGCAGGGAAAATTGTTCTCAACTACTCCTGGGGGTTGGGTCAAAACACCAACAACACAGCCGAAATTCTAGCCCTCTAGCAAGGGCTGACTCAGGCTAGAAGGTTTTCTATTAAGAATCTGGCTGTCATAGGGGATTCCAGAATTATTATTCAAGCGTTAAATCTGAAAAAGGCCCCCAAAAATATGGATCTGGATCACTACTATTGGAAGGTAATAGCCCAGCTGAATGACTTTGATGAAATTAAGTTCTACCATGTCCTTAGAAACCTCAATCAGATGGCGGATCATGAAGCAAATTTAGGTTCCTCCCTGAACAAGGGAGTTCTTCTTGTCAATGGTAGCGAGAAGCAAGAGTCAATCCCTTAGCGTCTCTGGAGAATGGGATAGAGGAAAGCCTTTTTTCAGCTGCCTGAATAATGATAGGGAGGACGCCATTTTGAAATCATGCAGGACTGAGAGAAAAAAGGTTGATCGAGCTCAGGGAAAAGACAAAATTCGGACAAAGACATCAGACAAAAATATGACAGTCTGCAGGAAAGTCACATGGCTCCTGCTCCCAATTCCGATGCTGTCATCTTGGGACCCAGGCCCCAATCGCCGTCCTCCATGGAGATAATACCACAGTGCAAGTTCTCTGACAAAATCTGCGAGTATCTGAATAGAGGATGGAGGAGATGGCTGACTCGAGCCTATATTAGGAGGTTCAAGTATACACTATGCTCACTAAATAATTTGTTGGCCGAGAAGGAAGCGATCAAAGCTCTCTCAGAGGATCTCATTGCGAAAGGATAAAGCTTGATAGGAGTTCGTGGAGTGCAAGATGGAGGCAAGCTCTTCCTCATCGCAAATCGAGACAAGATTGACTCTGATTCAGCACGATTTGGACGAGGTGAAGGAAGCACTTAATCGTTGGAGGTTAAGCAAACAAGGATGCAGAAGAATGGAACCACTTGCAGGGAATCCATGACCCAGGAGCTTAAAGAGATCCGAGAAGAAATATTTGATGACAACCTGACTAACATGAAGGACATTGCTAATATCACTAGAGGCTTGGGGAATCAACTGGCAGAACTGGAAAAGAAGGTTGAGGATCTGTTCAAGGATCACGTGAAGACAGATCATTGAGGAAGTCCCACTGTCATCCGCAGTCAAAATCTCTCCTTCTGCACCCTTTTGGTTTCCAATCCAAGGCTGGTTTTCTTTATTATGTATGCAGTATTACGGTGTAGTATGTTTCTGTTTAGTAAAGCCCAGTTTTTTGTAAAGGGAGATGTTAGCATGACTATGCCCTATGTAACTAGACAAACTGTAGCATCTGGATCAGAAATATTGTGTGTAAGGCTGCTGGCAGCCACTTAGCCAGAAGTTAATTCTAAAAACCCATATCCGTTTTAGTAAAACACACACACACACACACACACACACACACACACACATATATATATATATATATAATTGTTGTATAGATTACATTTTATATATTATATCAATATTACTCTCTCGCCATTATATATAATATTTCACTTAAATTAGAGGTCGTGAGTAGGAAAGGGAGAGCTCTACAATAGGGATTGGATCGTGTGAACGAGCGATGGCTAGGGTTTCAGATGGGGATGCCTAGAGGGAGTGGTTCCCCCTCCATCTTGCAGAGAAACAACAAGGTTAGGATGGATTTGACAAAGAACTACCCAGAGGGAGGATCAAGGAGCAACGATGGGGAAGTGAAGGGTGACCAAGAATGGCGAGGTATGGGATAGAGACAGGGCAGATGTATGCCGAAGTCTGTTAAAAACCCATCTTTCCATATCAGATCTTTGAAGCTAAGATAAAGAGTAGAACAGTGGAAGGAGAAATCCCTAATTGGAAAATTCATAGGGATCTGGCAGAAGGAAAAAGATCTACTCAGATGGATCAAGGTGACATGGAACCCTGAAGGTCACTATGATCTGCACTTGGGTTTGAAGGGAATTTTTACTATCATATTTTTCAATCAGGAGAATAGAGATAGAATCATGGAGGGTGGTCCATATTTCTTCTTCTTCGCTAGACTGTATCTACGCCCATGGAAGGAACATTTTAATCCAAACAAAGAGGATATGAGTATTGCCCTAGTCTAGATCCGCCTATATTCTTTGCCATGCGAATACTGGGATCCTGAGATCTTGCAGGACATAGTTAATACCTTGGGAAAATTTGTGAAGGCATCAAACCAGACTAAACAACGAAGATACACCTCTTTTACTCGGATCTGTGTGTACATGGATATGTCTTGGGAGCTACCCAAAGTTATTAATATTACCTTAGAAGATGAGGACTGGGTGCAACATAAAGGAGAATGAAACATAAAAAATTTCCACCAAATTGTTGTCTATAATATGCAAAGGACTAAATTAACAAGATTAAAGAAGGATACATGACATTATGTGGAAACAAGGGAATACATTGAAGAGAAATTGATCAACTACTTTGGAACGATAATGAAGGAGGATAGGACAGCTAAGTCAGAACACATAGAAAATATCACCAAGAAAATCCCGACTCTTGCCACCCCTGGTCGGAATGAAATCCTAAATAAACCAATGGAGTTGCTAGAGGTGGAGGAAGTAGTTTTCCAAATGGATGACGGGTAGGTGCCAGGATCAGATGGTTTCACTATGAATTTTTTCCATCACTTTTGGGATCTTATCAAGGTGTATGTGTGGAAAATATTTGAAGGCTCGTGATAAGATAAAGGGGTGCTCTAGGCCTTCAATTCAACTTTTCTAACCCTCATCCCTAAATCCGATGGTGCCGATTATCTAGGTAATTTCTCACCCATAGTCTTATGCAATGTTATCTATAAAATTATCACCAAATTCGTGGCAAATAGGATGAAGCCAATTTTCCCTAATTTGGTGGCTCCATAACGATTGGGCTTTTTGGAGGGCCTCTAGATTCTGGATAGAGTAATTCTAGTTCACGAGGTTATTCACTATTTGAAGGTAACAATGAAGCTCATAATGTTGCTCAAATTGGACATCTCGAAAGCCCATGATAAGATAAGTTGGCAATTCATGAGAGAAATTATTAAATTTTATTGCTTTAACCGTGGATGGATTGAGTGGATAATGAATATGACCTCCTATGATTTCTTCTATATCCTGCTCAATGGTTCACCTACTAAAACTTTTAGTCCTTCTAGGGGGATTCATCAAGGGGATCCTTTAGCTCCTTTCCCGTTCATTTCGATGGATGAAGGTCTAAATCGGATGATTTAAATTATGGTATAAAGAGATTAATTCGAAGGGTTGAACCTTCACACTAGGGAAAACAAGCAAACACGTCAACAATTTGTTGACGATATGATGTTGATGGGCCAATCCTCTGTTCAAGAGGAGATATCTTTCAAGAAACGGTTGACTACGTTTTCTAGAGATTTGGGCCTGGAAATTAATAGCAAGAATTCCTAGTTGTCTTTCTTCAACACTCCTAGGATTTCTCAAAGGAACATAACTCGTATTCTGGGTTTTCATGGGATTTCCCTTCCACCCAAATATTTAGGTGCCCTTCTTGCGGAAGGAGTTATTAAAAAAGTTTATTGGATGGATCTGCTAGACCGTATGAGAAGGAAGTTGTCAAATTGGGATAACAGGTCACTGAAACTCGCTAGTGGAGTTACCTTGGTCAAATAGGTGCTCCAGGTGATGCCCATATATATTTTCTTTGCAATGGCAGCCCCAAAATCTGTCCTTAAGGAAATAAGAAATATCCAACGCCAATTCTTTTGGGGTAGTATCTAGAATAAACACCGATGGGTGCTTGTCAGTAGGAACACGGTGTGTCAACCAAAACATCAAGGTGGTCTGGGTATTAGGGACTCAGAGAAGAAAAGTGAGGTCTTTGGGGCCAAAATATGGTGGAACGGGGTCACCTATAAAGAGGAACACTAGGAAAATTTTTGGCATATAAAATATGCCTGAGACAAGTCGAAAAAGGATCTCATAAGGTTTAATGAAGAGAAACAATGATCTCATATATGAAGGACTACTTTCGATGGTATAAGCATCATATAAGACCATAGTTTTTGGGAAATTAGAGATGGGAAAGCTACAGACTTTTTGGATGATTCTTGGCAATAGATGCCCAAACTCTCATCTCAATTAAACATGGTTTCATGCCAGGCCCAGTTGGGGAATCTAGGGCTCATAAAGGTCAAACAATTTTGGAATGAGGAGATAGCAGATGGGGATGAACAGAAGCCTTGTGACTGATGGAATCAACAATTTTCGGTCGAGGACATGCCCAGGATTCAAGAGGTACTTTAGGACATATGCATAAGGATTCAACGTGGTCCAGATAAACTGAGAAGGGGTTATTCGACAAAAGGCCTCTTCAACACCAAGGAATCCTACAATCTCTGGACAAACCATGTAGAGGCCCAAGAGGAGGAAATATAGAAGAAGGTATCGATTTCTAACCCATGGCCAAAGGTGGCCACTTTCATGAGGTTAATTATTTACAATGTATCTTAACAATGGAAAATTTGAGAATAAGGGGTGTGTGTGACCCCTCACAATGTCCCATGTGTAAGTGCAAAGAGGAAACCATGAACCATCTCCTGGATTCTTGTCCCTTTGCTTCTACATTATGGGATAGAGGATCTGAAATCTTTCTAAGATCTAATCGTGTGAGGGGGAACCTAACCAAACTCTTAGGATTTGGGACACAAAATATTTCAAAAACCTCATCATTAACAACATGCCAACAATAGTCAAGGGAGATTTTAATGTTATCATCTAGATGGTGAAGAAGTTATAGAACAGATAGAGGGTGTCCAAAGTGGCGGACAATTGGTGGTTGATTCACAGGGTGGAAAAGCTGGCAGCCTATTTGAACGAACCTTGTGCATGAACCTTTTTCCACGTCAAGCGTGAGGGAAACAAAGTGGTGGATTACCTGGCCTATGTGGGGCAAAAAAAAATGTGGAGGGTTAGTTGTCAAGTCTCGGTGACAATGAATGGGTTAACCATTGTTCTCAGCTGGTCTCTCGTGACACTCTATGTGTGCATGTGGAAGGGATGATGTGAGTCACGTAAATCATAGCCTGATGCGGACCCACACTGCAGACATAATTTCCACCCAGTCTAATTATGACTCTCCTCCTGTGGATGACAGTTGTACTAACCAATATAATACCCAACAAAGGGAGCAATTAAGTCCCCATACTAGTAATGATGAGAAATAATTATGGCAAGGTCCTCGGATGGAGGATGAGGTATGCTAATCTAATGCGAGAAGATGTGAGATCTGTAGGAATTGTCATGTGATTTGAGATGCAAGGAATTTTAATGATGTAGATAATTAAGATTCAGACGGGCTGGAATGCTATAAAGTCGGAAGGAAACTCTGATTTTAACTATAAGCTTCTAGCCAATATCATCTTTTTTTAGTTGTTGCATGTTTTGAAAAAGAAAAACTAGAGTGTGGGTGATAGTCTTTCTCCTTGGTGAAGAATCATGCCCCCAAGGGGGAGGAAGGCTAAGAAGGGTGTGATTAAGGAAAGGAAGGGTAAAGTTCTGAGGATTACTAGCGAATAGAAGAAATTTGTTCAAGCGGTAAAGTTCTTTAAGGACCGAATTCCCCCCACCGTCACAAAGGAAATAGAACGGGCTGAAAAGGAATTGTGGGAGGAGGTAAATGGTCTCAACGTGGAAGATATCAGGGAGGAAGTGATGGAGTGGGTGTTGGTTGTGGAGCTTGGTCTTCTAGATTTAGAGATGTTATTGTTCAACTGTGTTTGTACTCGAGTTTTACTGTACACTCGTCCCAGCTGGGGGATGCGGGGGCTAGCGGTCCTCAGACATGAGAATTTTTTGGGATATTTGTTGGCCAATAATTTGCAGACCCATGGTATTGGGTGACCCGTAGTATTTTCCCATGGCAATTCCCCTATAAAAGGAAAGCATTGTAATACAGATGTCCATTGTATTGTAGCATTGTAAAACAATATTTGTGATTGTGTGAGAGACTGTGAGGGAGAGAAGAGGAAGTGCAACAGGGTTGTTGCAAGTTGTATCCCTTCATTTTGCTCAATGGCATGATAAAAAAGACTAGCAATGTATGTGTGGGTGTATCCCATCTTGGGTGAACCACGTTATATTTGTGTCTCTCTTGTAATGTGTTTAATATTTGCATCGTATTTAATTGTTTAATTGTCATTGTTCTGCGATCATGTTTTTCTAACAATTGGTATCAGAGCCAAAAGGTCTATTTGGCTGGTAAACTCGCAAGAAAGAAGGATTCCTGGTTCGAGTGGGAGAAATGGAAGAAGAAGGAAAGTTTAGGGCAAGAAATTTAACAGCCAAAACTACTAATTATGGAAGATGCAAATGGAGGACTATCTATACCAGAATGATCTATACCTACCAATGAGCGGAAAAACAAAACAACCAGTGACTATGAATGATGAAGAATGAAGAATGAGAGGTTCTTAATAGAAAGGCACTGGAAAAAATACGGTTGTGTCTGGATTCATCGGTGGCTTTCAATATCTCAAAAGAAAAGAAAATAGAGGGTGTGATGAGCGCATTGGCTAAGCTCTATGAAAAAACCCTGGCTTCCAACAAGGTATTTTCAATGAAGCGTTTATTTAATATGAAGATGTCAGAAAGTGGATATGTTGCTGACCATTTAAATCAATTTAATACGCTTACTAGTCAGCTAAGTTCTATAAAAGTGAACTGTGATGATGAGGTTAGGGCTCTTCTAATCTTGTGCTCATTTCCAAAAAGTTGCAACAACTTGGTCATGGATGTAAGTAACTCTGTCCCTAGTTCATACACTCTTAAATTTGATGATGTTGTTGGTGTTATTCTTAGTGAGGAAATGCGAAGAAAAAGCATGGGTGAGACATCAGGTAATGCATTGACCATGGAAAGCAGGGGAAGAAAAGAGAGAGAGAGGAAGGAGCTCGGGTAATCGCATCAAATCTAGAAAGGGCAGATCCAAGTCTAGATTAAAAAAGATAGAGTGCTAAAATTGTGGTAAGAGAGGACATCTGACTCAAAGACTGCAGAGCTACTAAAAAAAAAAACAGACATGCAACAAGAGACTACTCAAGAAGAAAATGTAGCAAGTGATGTGTTACAAGATGTTTTGATTCTTACATTAGATACTACTAGTGATTACTAGGTAGTAGATTCAAGGGCTTCATGTCATGCTACACCCCATAGGAATTTCTTTCATGATTATGTTCCAAGTGATTTTGGACATGTTATATTGGCGGATGATGAACCATGTAAAACTATTGGAATGGGTAAGGTACAGATTATGTTAAATAATGGAAATGAATGGCTGCTAAAAGATGTAAGGCCTATTCTTACTATGAAAATAAATCTGATCTCAACATGACAATTGGGAGATAGTGGTTGTTTGTCTACGTTTGAAAAAACATGGTGGAAAAACACTAAAGAATAACTGGTAATAAAAAAGGAGATAGGATAGGTACGTTGTATTTATGTCCTCATAATACTCATCATTTTATCTTTGTAGCTTCCACAGAAATAGGTGCAGCGTTGTGGCATCATAGACTTGGCCACATGAGTGAGAAGGGGATGCAGATTCTCCACTCCAGGAAACTGCTTCCAGATCTGAAGTAGGTAACTTTGGAATTCTGTGAGAACTGTGTTTATGGAAAACATAAGAGTTAGATTTCTCAGGGTGGGGAAACAAAAGAAGAGTGAAAAGTTAGAGCTTGTGCATACAAATGTATGGGGACTGGATCAGGTACAATCTCTTGGTGGCTCTCGTTATTATTTACTTTTATTGATGATGCAACTAGAAAAACTTGGGTTTATTGCATTTGCCAAAAATATGATGTGTTTGCTACTTTTAAAAAGTGGAAATATTTGATTGAGAATGAGACAGGAAAAAACTTGAAATGTCTCAGATATGATAATGGAGGTGAATACTACAACAAGGAGTTTGATAGTTATTGTTCATATAATGAGATTCATAGAGAGAAGACAGTCCCTAGAACACCACAAGAAAATGGTGTGTTAGAAAGGATGAACATAATGATCATGGAGCGTGCAAGGTGTATATGATTGCATGCAAGTTTTCCGTTACAGTTTTGGGCTGGTGTTGTAGATATTGTTGTTTATTTAATAAACATAGGGCCTTCAAGCCCTTTGGATGGTGAGATTCCAAAGGAGGAATGGACAGATAAAAAAGGAAAACTACTCATTTCTGAGAACTTTTGGTTGTGAATCATTTTTCCATATTGATAAAGAAAATAGAACAAACCTTGAGGCTAAATCCAAGAAATGTACCTTTATTGGATACATGGTTGATAATTTTGGTTATCGCTTATGGGATTATGAAAATTACAAAATCATTAGGAATAGAGATGTAGTATTCAATGAAAATGTTATGTACAAAGACTAGTTGCAAGGAAAGAAAGAGGAAAAGGAAAACACAGAGTACATAGTGCTTGATGAAATCAAAGAAAATGAAGTTCCAAAGGCACCAGAAAATCAAGAGTAGCAACATGTACCTCAATCTCATACAAATGTAATAAGATGTACCAGGTTAAGTAGACACCTTGAATGATTTTCTCCTTCACTGTATTATTTATTGATGACGGATTCTGGTGAACCACAATGTTATCTAGAGGCAACGTAGGTAGAAACTAGAAAGAATTGGGAGCAAGGAATGGATGAGGAGATGGACTCATTGGTAAGAAACTAGACTTGGGATTTGGTTGAGTTGCCTACAGGAAAAAGAGCATTGCAGAATAAATGGGTTTACAGGTTGTAGGAAAAAAGATGGAGGCATAAAGCGGTACAAGGATAGACTTGTTGTAAAGGGGTTTGCACAAAAGAAAGGTAAAGACTTTGATGAAATATTTTCTCTAGGTGTTAAAATGACTTCAATTAGGATTATTTTAAGTTTATTGGTTGTAGAATATTTGCATCTTGAACAATAAGATGTAAAAACAACCTTTCTCCATAGGGATTCGGAGGAAGATATTTATATGTAGTAGCCACAAGGGTATGAGGTCGAAGGGATGGAGAATTTGGTTTGCAGGTTGAAGAAGGGCTTGTATGGCCTGAAGGAAGCTCTAAGGCAGTGGTATTTAAAATTTGATAAGTTTATCATAGAGCAGGGTTATAGTAGATTCCATTATGACCATTGTGTTTATTTCAAGAGGCTAGATAATGGAAGATATATTTTCTTGTTATTGTATGTGGATGACATGCTAGTTGCAGGGTCTAACATGCATGATGTAACAAACTTAAATAATAAACAACAAACAATAATAATAATAATAATAATAAACATCAACATATAAATAATAATAAATAATAATAAATAATAATAAACATAATTAAGATGAAAGGACTTGACCTTTCATTCACAACATATAAATAATCAACATATAAATAATAATAAATAATAATAAACATAATTAAGATGAAAGGACATGACCTTTCATTCACAATTCCCAAGCCCTATTTAATAGGCGGGTTATCAACCATTGTAATCATCTTTTTATCTATCAATTTATTCATATTTTATTATTTACGGATATGTGGGTTATTTCAAAAATTACTTAATTGAGAATATCCAACCATGGATGTTACAGTGGTATTAGAGCTATACAGACATTGGACAACATTATTTACACATTGTGTAGATTTGGGTTTCCCAAAAAAATAGGACTTTGTCCTTAAAAAATTAAAAAAAAAGGGTAAAAGTAACCCCCCCCCCCAAAAAAAGGAGGTAAAAGAAAAGAAAAGAAAATAAACGTTAAAAAAGAAAAGATAAAAGTTTAAAAAAGAAGAATGTAAGAGTGAAACCATATGTGGTTTTTTAAAGTGGGTTTGGGTTTGAATATAAAAAAATGCATAATAATAACTACAAAGAAGCAAGTGAGATTTGAACCTAGGTGTGGAAGGTTAACACTTATTCCTCCCAACCACCCAATCTACTCACATTTTACAAAATTATTGGAAAAAAAGAGACAAATAAAAGAAGACAAAAGTGAAGTAAAAACAAAGTCACAAACAATGGCACCTACATATTCGGAAATGAAGTCACAACTACAAACAACAGTGGACAAGTTAGAGAAATATAAAGCGATAAATAAAAGTATACAAGCTGACGTTGAGACGTAGAAGCGGTTGAAAGAGTGGAGAGACGATGAGAATCGTCGCTTATGGAATCAAAATCGAAAGCTAGAATGAACCATAAGTGATAACAAGAAAATGTTATTTGATCAAGATAAAGAAATATCATGTTTAAAAATTCACAATCAAAACTTAGAAGACAAGATCAGAAATTCAAAAAATGACAACAAATCACCATATGAATGCAATAATGAATTAGAAGAAGAAATAAAGCATCTAAACAAACTCATGATGGAAAAAGATGCTGAATTGGCGCAAGTCCGGATGAAGTTAGAAAATCAAGAAACAGAGTTACGTCATCATAAACAGCAAAAAGAAAAAATCCAGCAGCAATATGACGACAGTAAGAAGACACATAAGTTAGAATTGACAAAAGTCAACAAGGTGTTATCAAGCAATTTTGAAGAAATTTTTAGATTAAGAAATAATAACAAGACACTAGTCACAAAAATTAAGAAGTTGAAAAGTAGTCAAAAGACAGAACAATCTACGGAAGACATTGATGGAAAACTTCTAGATAAGCAGGAAGAAAATCATTGTATCATAAGGCATAACGAAGATCTTAAGGAACAACTTAAGAAGTCTGAAGATGACAGAAAATCACATGTAGAAGTGATTAAGAAGTTTCAAAATGATAACATGCAGTTAGAAAACAAGTTGGAAAAGATACAGAACGAAACCTTAAAACCTCAAGAGACGAAAACACAACTTTTTGCTTAGATCAATGCTAAAAAAATGACACTCGTAAAAGAAAATGACATTGTGAAAATTCCATATCGACACCCCAACCATAAAAACCGATATTCAAAAAAGTGGGAAATGTCAAAAAGATAGCGGTACCAGTGTGATCAAATCTCCTAACAATAGATAAGTATGGAATGCCAACAGTCAACAATAAATCAATTTGGGATGGATTGATTCATCCACATATCGGAAGTTGTGCTCAACTCTTAGTAGTTCGTATCGACATGTTTCGTCAGCTGCGACACCACAAAAAATGATACAGAAATGTTATAAGGCTTTGAGGACAAAGCCTTTCTAAGGGAGTGGCAATGTAACAAACTTAAATAATAAACAACAACAACAACAATAATAATAAACATCAACACACACACATATATATAT
>LPNX010505530.1:51419-61428 GCA_001517045.1 Pseudotsuga menziesii
ACCGCTGCCACAACTAATGGACATTGCGGTCTCAATCAATAGCCTAATGCAGAGGATATCCCCACCCCATTACTGTGTCCTCAGTATGCCGGGGATGCATCCTATGAACTTTGGTTTTTACTCTGTAGTACATGCAATCTATGAAGCTTGTGGAACATTAACTATATAATCTAACTGCATAACAGAGTGTTAGACTAGGTTACTTTTGTGATGCTATCAAAGGGCTATCTGTACTCTGCACACCATTTTTTTTAAGACTATCCAAACAAAATTGAAAATTTTTAATAGACTGAAAACTGGTTATGCCGAGCCACTCTAATTGTTCCGTTCGAGTAATTTTACTAACTGGGCTTCATTTTCTTGGAACTTCAGGTCTGGCTCCATTTGTCTAGATGTTCTCAATAAGAATTGGTCTCCAGACTATGGTAAGGGAAAAAAATAAAATATAACTTTCCATCTTTTCTTGATTACTTGAAACATTGAGTGAGTTTCGTTGATTACTTAAAAAAATGGTTTTTTTTTCATCTTACTTTACAACAATCTACTATACCTTTTAGTCAATTTATTGCTTACTTCTTTTATTGGTATTTCAGATCTCGTGAATATATTCGAACTATTTCTTCCTCAACTTCTATTCTATCCTAATGAAAGGGATCCTTTAAATGTGAATGCTGGGGTCCTAAAGATGCAGGACATAAATGCTTATGAGCAGAAGGTGAAAGGTGAATTCATCAACGCTTGTCTTAATCTGCATTAAAATTTGCTGATTTATTTCATGTATTTATGCTCATTACCTAAGTTATTTGGTCAGCCTATCCAAATATTTCTTCAGGAACATTCTTGTGGGTGTCTTTACTCAGTTGGCAGACAGCTAATTTTCCATTCCCTTAATTTGAAAGCTTTAGATACAGAGCACGTGTATAGTTTTATTTGGTTGTACGAGTACATTATAAAACCAAGCTCTCTGTTAGCACGACAAGATTGATCGACTTTTGGGTGAAAATGTATGCTTATTATGTTTTAATATACCTTAGCATATTTTTAAAAATATTTTCTTTTTTGGTGTGTTTCAGAATATTGTATTCGTTATGCAAAGCCACAAGATTTGGGAGGGGGGCAGGAAGAGGAAGATGGCAAACACAGTGGTGACACTGAATCTGACTCCAGTAGTGACACTGAATCTGAATCTGACTCCAGTAGTGACACTGAATCTGACTCCGGTGACGAGGAATTGGCTGGCCCTCGAGATCCATGACATTCTAGATCTAGATGTTATTGAAGTTCAAATTGAGTTGAACCACAATGCAATTTTGGGAGTGAAATTAGCATTATTGGCTTGAGATTTTAAAATTTTCATTGGTATCTATTAAAAGTGGTCATTGATTTTCATCAATAGTTGCACCTCTATATTGAGTATATTATGCTTCTGTGGTTACATTATATTTCAAGTATTTTGTTAGATCCCTTACTCTTATTTCTGGTCAAGGAAACAATGTTTTGAATTTTAAGAATTTCATTGATATTCATCAAAAGTTGCACCTCTATATTGAGTATATTATGCTTCAATGGTTACATTATATTTGAAGTATGTGGTTGCATTATATCAATAGTTGCACCTCTATATTGAGTATATTATGCTTCAGTGGTTACATTATATTTGAAGTACGTGGTTACATTATATTTGAAGTATTTTGTTAGATCCCTTACTCTTATTTCTGGTCAAGGAAACCTTGGAAGAAAGGCAATTATGGAAATGTCTACTATGATTCCGTGGTATGAAATGCAAAATATTCTATGCTAGATTGTAAACTAGATACTTTAGAAAAGCGTCATTCACATGGAACAATGAATGGAACAATGTTGTGAGTGAAATTTTGTTTCTACTATCTTTGCTTGTCCTTTGAGTGAAAGTTTGTTTCTACTATCTTTGATTGTCCTTTGAGTGAAATTTTGTTTCCGCTATATTTGCTTGTCTATACTGTTTCATTGTACCATAAGCTTTAGCCCTTAGCTTATCTCTTCTTCATATGTTTGTGTGTTAAATTTTAACTATACTCTCCTTTACTTCTATCTGTATGGGTAGAAGAGGTTGAACAGTTAGACTGCTTGAGTGATTAAATGGAAATGGCAAAATGTTATGGAAGATTATTTCAGCTCTCATCTAATGAAGGAATTGGAAAAACTGAATTTCCAAAAAAAATGATTATTTTGTTATATCTTAGAATTTGGAGCAATACCCTACAGTACACAACAATGCCATAGTTTGTAAAACCTCGAGTTGCAAATGAATTTTTTGGATTGTTACAACCTTAACTATTATATATGATCAAACTTTTAATATGCTTCATGTTATCAAGTCATTTTTATGTTGATTTGTTGATGTTTGTTGCCAAAAAAACTAATAACCTAACGAAAAGTCTCCTAACAGGTTCTAGCCAAATGCAACTATGCAAATTTTACAACTGTCACCTGAGTAAAGAAAGATGATCCTACACGAAGGGTGGATTCCCTAAGTCAACTATGTCGATGGTGACAACCAAGGTGGTACAAATAATCTCCAAGAGTGAGGTGCCCAAACAAAGTTATTAAAAAATAAGAATAGATGGACCTAAAAAACCAATAACCCAAGGAAAAGTATCCTAACATGTTCTAGCCAAATGCAACTATGCAAATTTTACAATTGTCACCTGAGTAAAGAAAGATGATCCTACACCAAGGGTGGATTCCCTAAGTCAACTATGTCGAAGGTTACAACGAGTGTGGTACAATTAATCTCCAAGAGTGAGGTGCCCAAATAGAGTTATTAAAAAATAAGAATAGATGGACCAAAAAATAACTAATAAGTCCCACAACCTTATCCATATTCTCAGCAAATCATCCACATACCTGGGTTTCTCATTCCTTGCAATTAGTACAGGTTTTTTGTGAAAAGTACCATGTTGGTTGAAACTAGGCTCTTCTTTATCACACAAGCCATTTCTAGTTTTCACAAACCCAATACTGGTCTTATATTTTGGGGATTGTTGACAACTTAGAATTTCCTCCAAGATAATCTAGTTGTTGTTGAATTTATTTTGAGTTTCCGCGTTAATACTTCATCCTTTCCTTGAATTGCACTGACTACTTGTGAGGCATCTGATTCTTTCAACTCAATTTGTTTCTACAATAGTTTATTTGCCAATTCTCACTCGACCCTATAGGAATTCTCAAGTTCACACTGGTTTTCTTCTAATTCCTTGATTTTTCCTTTTACGTAATGCAATTCCTCTTCTTTGATTTTCAATTGTTTCTTCAATTCTCCATGCAAATCCACACTTTGCTTTATCAGTTCTTTTGCTATTTAAAGTTGTTCTTTCAATGCTTTAATCTCTTTCGTTGATCTCTTCCAATCATCCATAGAACTAATTAATTCTCCTTCCCATTAAACACCAAGACTGACCTCATCTTCATACTTTAGACTTCCTTCAGAGCAACTAGGATTTTTAGACTTCAACATAGTTCGTGTGACTTTATCAACGAAATGTTTGTCATCGACAATTTTCTCCAACTTGAAAATTTCTTTTGAGCTTCTTGATTTCTTCATTTCCTTATATTTTAGAGATGGAAAGTAGATTACATCGTACGTCCACTTCTTTTGATGTTGTGCACTGCATTACTTTGGTGAACTCAACGTCCACTAATACACATAAAATAGTGTTTTTTGCTCATGCGTTCCATTCGTATTGTTTTCTATTTTATAGGTCAACAATTGTCATTTTGGAGGTTGAAATCTTGCCATTCTCCTTCGACTCGTTTGCAGCTTTCGGGAATCCATACCCATCCTCTACTAATTTTCGAACTTCCATGCCAAGTGATTGTAGATAGACATCTATTATGATTTTTCAAAAGTTATAGTTTGATTGATCAAATCTTGATTTAGATTGTTGTTGAATTCCAAGTTTATTCTAATGACCAAGGTGTCATTTTTACACCATTTCTTCTTCTAAATATTCACTTTCATCCTTTCAAGCTTCCTACATTTATCGGGTCATAAGGAAAAAATTAGATGTATTCTCTGCCTTGAGCATTAGTGAGACTTTTGTATAATTTTTATTTGCAAGAGCATTAGTAGGACTTTTGTTTCTCAAATAAACTGCACACATAACTGCATCAACCCAAAACATCAATTTTACATTCTTTAAAAATAATATGGAGCATACCATCTTCAAGTGTGTCATGTTCATTCTTTTTTCCACACCATTCTATTAAGGATTGTATGGAATTTTGGTTTGATTCCTAATCCCATGTTGTCTAAGACATACTTTAAATTCATTTGATGTATGTTCTCTTCCATTAATAGTACGAAGGGAACCAATATGCATTTGTGATTCATTTTCAATCCATACATGAAAGTTCTTAAATGTTTCAAAGATTTGATATTTGTCTTTCAACAAATACACCCAACACATCATGGTGTAATTATTAATAAAAGTCAGGTGATATATTTGTTACCATTTGCAAAAATAATAGGCATAGGGCCACATAAGTTAGATTGAATCGCCTCTAGTTTTCTAAAGCTTTGAAATTGGAATCATGGAAATGCTACTTACTATGTTTGCCAAGAATACAAGCATCACACTACGTCAACTTCTTTGGAATGGTGGGAAAAATAGGAACACCATTCTTCTTCAACAATTAGAGAAGTCTATTATAGTTTATGTTTATGTTCCTAGATTATGTTCCCATATCTAGCATTGCACAAAAGAGTAGAAAACAATGTACCTTTTTCATGTTGAGGGAGGCAGTCGAAATTTCGATCTCTTCCAAACATTCGTTTCAACTTCAATTTTATCTCATATTCCCATCTAGCCATGACTTGGCTATTAGGGGATCTCCTTATCTCAACTTTTCCATCGAACATGTGGATGGGATGGATTTGCTGTCGATTTCACACAAGAGAAAACAAGTTTCGCTGCATCTTTTGAAGATAGAGAACATTATGCAACCAAAAATCAGGAAATCCAGACAGTTTGAGCTTGATGGATCCAATTTCCTTGGACTTAACTTGGACTTATATGCAAAATACACTAATCCATCTACATTGTCATTTAGGTCTTCAAAAAAATCTTTCCTAAAGATCATGTGGAAAGTTGCACTAGTGTCAAGCAACCATGTATATCTCCTAGAAGCAAATGAAGCGTTGAATAGAACTTTATGTACACCAATATTACAACGTGGAACAATAGAATGTGTAGATTCTAGTGCTTTAATTGATTCAAAAGCTTTATCTTTTATTTCTATCTACTCTCTTTTCTTTCAAATTTTTTACCATGGAATCATGCATGTATACACCACATGTCCTTTGTTTTCACAATGAACATAGTGAAGATCGGATCTCTTGACCCCCCTATGCTTCAATTTCCTTATTCCTCATATTTTTTGAGAGTACATATTCAAGTAATTTGCAATAAAGTCCAAAATACAACAAATTTTGCAAACAATTCAAAAATATGACAAGTTGTAGGTCTAAGTCTTTTGCACCTTTTACAATAAAATTCTTTGTATGTGATACAACCAACCATATGTAGAATTTAATAGCTATAATGGAAATCTCTACAATGTTCCTTGTGAACAATTGTAGCGTTGGTTTGTTGTTGTGTCTCCCCTACAATTGAAGAGGCCATATATTTGGTTAGGAATTTGGCCATTCAAAGAAGTGTTCAACCCTGCTTGGGAGGTGTGCTGAACAAGACTATTAAGCACAGTATCCATATTGCTCTTAAACTCATTCAATTCAAAATCATTTATTTTAGTATAGTTAAATATGTGGTTGCAAATGGTTTCCTGTGCGTTGCACATCTATCCATGAAGAAAAATGATGAAGGGTGGAACAACAATAACTATGTACAATAATTAGTTGGACCGAGCTAAGACTGTCAAGAGATGTCTCAAGTTTCAGACACAATATATGTAACCCAAATAGAATTTGAGAACCTTGAATATCAAAGCTCAAGTGTCAACAAACCTATGTGCTACATTAATGTAGCCATTTGCAATCCATATCAATAAAGTACATGCCTTAAACTCCATGACTTTTCTTATAAATGGTACAAGATTTAGCTCTTTTGGGTTTGGATATTGAAAGCATTTTAGAGAGCCGTGGAACAGAGAAGGAAGATGTAAGACATGAACTTGATTATGAAGCTTTGACACAAAATATTCACAACGTGGAACGTCTAGACAAAGGTGAAATAGAGTGCAGATATAATGTTGCAAGATTCAGCTATGATTGATGTCTCTACAAATGAGTATCCAAACCTCCAAAGGTGAACGTCAAAATATCAAAGCAAAATTTCCAATTCCAAATTTCTTTGGGTAGAATGGTATAAACAATAGTTTTATGAAGGATTACAGTTAAACATGAATCAATGGTTCAGATCAAAACTCAGTATCATCCAACGGATCAGAATAATTCGGCTGAGTTAATTTTTTGTGCCGTTGTGGAATGGTGTTAAACTGTAGATGGAATGGAACGTAAGTTGGATTTCCCATTCTTGGAGGGCATGAGAATTCCCAATCTTGGAGGGCATGAGAATTTTCCCAATCTACGCTAGCTGAATCATCAGCGTTGTTGGTTTGTGTAAGCCGTGAACCCAGTTCATTTCTCGAACTGCAAATTAGTTGTTTTACTACCGTTTTTGTTTGTGTTGGTATCTGCAGCAACGATGTATGAATCTGTTTTACTATCGTTTCTTCCATACTCAGGAAGAGGCGCTCATCACGTGGGTTAAAACAAATTAGTAAGACGATCAGCTCTGTGTACTACTTAATGGTGATACCATTCTCATTCACATGATGCAGGTGCTCATCTGCTAACTACTCTTAGTCTGGAGGTCACTAGTTCCAAGATTCAACAACCTCTTCCTCTGGTGGTCACTAGTTCCAAGATTCGACAAGCTCCTCGCTTATGTTTCCAAGTGGCGTACGGAGAACCCAGAATTTGGCCAACTGGATTTGGAAAGTTGCCAAGTGTTGTACGGAAAAGAAAAGAATTTCCAGACCTTTTGATCTTGATTTATTTTACAAGGATTAAGTAGGACTTCAATGTGTTCATAGCCATTCAGGAAAACTGCTAAACTAGAAGAAATTCTTTCAGATAAAACAATAGTACACAATCTTATAATCAAGGATTTTAGTTAATCTAGAATTCTGATGCTCTCCACGAAACCAAAAGTTTGCCTCTTTTATTATTGAAATCAATCAAAATCCAAACTAAAACAAAACAGAAATAAAATAAATCAAAATAAACAGCCAAATCAATTTATTTATGTACAAGATAATCAAGAAACATAAAAAATCAAGAAAAATAAAATTTTGAGAACTAAACCACTAACTGGTCAGTCCTCTGCCCACCCCTATAAATCTGGCAATCTGTAAGTTAAGGGGCTGGGATTGACTACAAAATGAGAAAGATATACCCATTATAAAAAACTACATCTATTGGTCTTGAAAAAACTATATCTGAAACTGAAACTACTATTTTACAATCAATCTCATCAGCCCATGAAAACCGAAGGAGATCGGGCTGAGTGTCAGTCATATTGCTGGCTTCTTCTGATGCCAGATGTCTTAGTTTAAGCTCCATTAGATAATTCCCCAAAACATAATTTGCTGGTTCCTTTTCTTCTTCCAACTTAGTGATAGTATGTTTCATGTAAGATTCTCTTAAAATTTTGATCTGGTTTGGGATCCATTTATGAGGCAACCATAAAGGTGACCAATCTGAAGCAAAATACCCCTTTAACCGTGCGGACCAATCTCGGTTTAGAATAATTCCATACCCATCTGGTATGTCTGCCACCACAATATCAATAAATTGACATAGCTTTTCATTTGCAGATAAATGAATGAGAACATTCTCCATTTTCCCCACTACTTTGACACTAGTTTTGTCTAGTTGAGTGACTTCCCAAGCAGTAGGTTTTGGCTGCCCATTAATTTTCTTGCAGACTGCGAATGTCATAACATTCACTGATGATCCAGAATCTACCAAACAATTATGCACCTTATGGTTCAAAATTTCCAAACTCAAAAGGAAAGGTGGGGTTTTAAACCTAGCTTTCCCTTCCCCAATTGATTCGACATCTTTCTCCACAGGTTGGTTTTTGGTTGGTATCTCTTCCTCTGGTTCTTCAGGCCTTTTAGTATTTTCTTTATTAACACCTACTTGTTCTTCCACAGGCTTAGCAGGCTTGTTGATTTGCTCCGGATCTTGGCTAATAATGGTAATTTCAGGTACTTTGTCCTCAACATTGTTATTTGGCTGTTTCTTGACATTCTCTTGTAACTTCTTAATTTTTGAGATTATTGAATTTTCTTTATTTACCAAATTCAGGGCTTTTGTTGTCATTGGTATATTCTTAGGTTTAAGAGTACTTTTTTCTGTATCAAATAGCGAGACACAATCCCATAAAATCATGGTATCATTTTCTTGTTTTTCTATGGTCTTATTACCTTTTTCCTCCTCATCACTGTCCTCAATCAATTTAGAATCCAAGAGTTGATTCATTACCAATGTCATTGAATTTAACCATTGAGGACAATTATTTTCAGAATGGGGTTGTTGGTGAAAAGTGCAAAAATGATCCATCCCTACCTCTGTCAGATTCATTGATGCTGAACCGTGTGGAGGGGTCTTGAATTGGTTATTATCTTCCATTTTTTTGTAGTACGGCTTATAAGCTTTCTGAGCTTCTTTTTCATTCTCCAAATCTATTATTCTGTTGGAAATATTTTGCATCGTCTTTAACATCCCCTCAAAATCATGTGATTGCTCCTATTTAGGTTTAGATAGCAATAAGGCTCTTTCCCCGGACGTTTTTTCTCCAGATTGCTCGGGATAATCTTCTATACTTTTCTTTTCAGCCTCTACTCTTTCTGCTTCTTCATACGTCTCTACTAACGTAGGCTTAACTTGAGCTTTTGTGAACAAAGCCAAGTCTAGACCTAAAGCTAAGGTATAATACTCAATTAGAACTTTATCAGAGAGCTTATCAGTTGCAGAGAAGTTCTTGAGGTAAGCATAAAATCTTTGAGTGAAATTGTGTACCTTTTCTTTCCTTTCTTTTTTTAAAGCGCCTAAACCTTTCATTAGTGCTGCATGCGTCTTTTGGGCTGCATAATTACTTCTGAAAATCCTTTCAAAGGTATCCCAATCTGGGATAGAGTTTGCAGGCAAACCAAAGTACCACGATGTTGCTGCTCCTTTAAGCGTGTGTGGAAAAAGTCTACAAACTACATCCTCATGTTCCCCAGCCCTCAATCCTTCTATTTCCAAATAGAAACTTTGCAAATGGTCATCTACTACAACCTTCTCATTAGGATCAAACTTAGGTAGCAACTTCTCAAAAGCTTGAGGTAAGTCATGCAACGGAGGTGTTAGGTTCAAGGGTGATCTCGCTTTCCAAGCCGGTGGTGGATTTGGTGGGTTAGGTGGCTGATTTGCATTTACACCTGCCATGAGTCTGGGTGGAGAGTGAGGAGGTGAAGGAACATGAGTCTGCATAGGAGAACAGTAAGGTGCATTTGGGCCTACTTGATTCAAAGGCTGAACAACTTCCTGTAAAGCTACTTCTACTAACTCTTCCAAATCTCCAACCAACACTGAATCTTCTAAGATGGGACGGTCTTTCTTCTTATACTCTCTTCGGGGTAAATGAGGGATAATGGGTAATCCTCCAATACTATTTACATAAGCCCGCATGTGTCTTCTCAGATCATTTACTACTTGGTTGTCCACAGCAAACAAATGTTCTCTATTCTCTTTAGTATTTGGGTCAGGAAATAAACTACTTTCAAAACTATCACTGGTGGAGTTATTTCGAGGAAATGGATTTCCCCAGCCATGTATATTTTTGTGTTTTTAGTTTGAAGTATGACATGCAAGTGCCTATCTAAAATGCAGATTGATTAAGAATGCAAGGAGTGGTCACAATGTGATGTGCAGGTTCTTACCTCTCGTCTTAGACTC
>LPNX010505564.1:3036-83936 GCA_001517045.1 Pseudotsuga menziesii
GTCTTCACTATTGAGAACTATCTTTGGCCTATTTTCCACCATCGGAGAAGGAGAAGGACCAGCTCGGAGCTCGGAGCCACCGACATCGGACCAGCGCAACAGACTCCACCAACCTCTTCATCAGAGGTAATACAAACATTTTTTATACATCTTGTCATTTTTACTTTCTGTCATTTACTTTTACTGTCTTAGTTTAATTTATTTTTATTTACATCAATCGAACTGCTACTAAGGAATCCAGATTCCTTAGTAGGTGCTCATTAGCACAAGCTAGGGTGAAAACCCTAGCTACAACAACACCCTAGTACATTTAATCATGATATCAAATCAATATCTAAGATAACATGCTAGCTATGAATCTTTCTATAGTTGCAAGTATATATATATAATCAATTTTAATTGTTATATTTTCTCAACTTGCTACAAGGTATTTTATTATGCAATTATCCTTGAATAGTTCCTTACATTATGTTTTACATCATTGCAAATATTATATACTATAACCCTAGTATATTTACTATCTACCTTCGTTTTTGTTAAGGATACAACAATGCATACAACCTATGATGAAATATAAGAAAGATTATAATAAGTTTATAACTTAGGTTTTAATGATCAAAAACTCGTTGCTTGCAGGCTGCTCCTGTGGTTTTCAAACTATAACCTAAAACCCATCTCTTCCAAAATAATTTCTGAGCCACGTTGTTGATATTCATTGGATAGGTTTTTGGTTGACCTTGGAAACGATATAAGGCTATCCTAAAACCCTAATCTACATTTTACCTCATTTTTTTCTATTTTGTGGTGTGAGGAGCCGCAACTCATGGCTGCATGGCCTGAATGTCACTCCATAGTATGAAGGTCTCCTTGCCATAAACCATCTTCCTTCTGCATGTAGAGGGACATTTAGCCCCTGCCCTTTTGTTTTTGTGGAAGAACCCCTTTCGTCGCCAAAACCTATCTCTATAAATTAGGTTCTTTTCGTTACCTTGCCTCTGCAAGCAATGTTATCCATATACTGTTCAATGAAAGTTGTTTTGAAATAGTGAGCATGGTTCTTGGCTGTTAAAAAGGAGTGTTACTAGAGAGTATTAAGTTCTCTTGTTTTACTGCTTGTATTATGGTATAGTTGTGACCTTTGCCTTGTCGTGGCTTTGGGTTCGAACTTGAGCACTGTGTGTTGTATTCTTTCCTAACAGTGCTTTCCTAAAGCTCATTTCACTTGTAATGGTAGCTAGGGTTTTATTTTATCATCTTCTTCTCAGCAAGGGCAAAGAGAATAAACCAAGTAAGAACTCTTTCATCATTTTATCCATTCTTGCACTACTAAGTTTCAATATTTTCACTATTGACAGGGGGTTTAACCAATTGTGGTTCTCCTCTATTGTAGACTTCATTCTGTAGATTCTTAGGTTGGAAGATACCACCAAAAGGGCTCCACTTTAGCGTTTCTTCTAGTAAGCCTCGGTTTCATTGAGGTTCCTCCTGCAGTGGTGTATGATGTTTATTTGGAGTTGGTTCAATTCTTTGGGTTTCTAGTTTTTGACTCAACCGTGGATATACTATGTTGTATAAAGTTTTGGAAGGCCATGGGGCCAATACTTAGGATGTGTTGTCCAAATTCTTTAAGCCCTTGTGGTTGTTTAGTGTAATATTTGGGGCTTTCATGGCTGAGACTTGAGAAATTATGGCCTTCTTAGTCATAAATTTTGTTTTTAGTTATGTTATTTTATATAGGCATTTATGACGTGACTCTGTTTGTAAAAGGACATAGGGTCGTAACTGATATGATTCAGTTCAGGGTTTAACTTTTACTTAAAGCTTGGATAAGCCCGAAGCTTACTGTTTTGTAATTTATATTTTTGATAATACATATGTATATTTACTGTGATTTTTAAAAAGATAAGGCAGGCTTGTACTGTTTAGCTGTTCTAGTTTATTCTTTTTGAATTTAACCTATCAAAGGTTATTGTTAATATAAATTAATGTTTATTTTGCTTCTGTGTAAAATTGTAACTATAGATTTAGTTAGTGGGTTTTAGATCATAAGTTGATTTATTACTGTCAGTAAAGATAAAAGAATAAGGAGTAAATAACACCTCCTGAATCTTTATTGTTTCCTTTTTGAAATATATTGAAGGGTTTATATTTACTTTTTTATTATAATTATGCAGATAGTTTTAATATTGTTCCTCGTGGTTTTGAAATATATTGAAAGGTTTTTATTTACTTTTTTATTATAATTATGCAAATAGTTTTAATATTGTTCCTTGTGGAGGATGTATTAACTTTCATATATTCATGTATTTGATGCTTATGGTTATACAAAACGAAGTATGTAATTTTTAATTTGTTTATGGATAAAAGTTTAACCCCTATGCTAGTAAAAGAGGTGGTAATGTTATTCATATTATTACACTTTCTTTCAAATAGGTTTTATTTATAAAACCCTAATTTCTTTTAATCTAAATACATAGTTAGTGTTTGGTTTTGATGTTATCCTAGTTTGCATTTTACTTAGATGAATTTATTACAGGAAAGTTTCTAGCTTTGTTTACTGTTTCTTTAAGTTGATATTGGTTATTAAATTTCCCTTTTTTTATAATGATTGTTTATTATTATAATAGTAGATTTATAATAATAATCTCTCTACTGTGTAAGCAATTACATAGGCTAAGTAAACCTATAATTTTAGATCTTTCCTAAACAGATATGTTTATATTAATCAAGTACTTTGTCTAAATAAAGACATCTAAAATAAAACAAGACACATACATACGAATCACTCTTATGAACCTGTAGAAGATAATAAATCACATTCATGCATACTTCATTCGATTCTTTATCTGAAATTAATCTAACCTATTGTACTAGAGTACTAACTTTATAAAATGTGTGGAAAAATACAGTTAGGTATATGTTTATCTATCAATACAACTAGTAATTCTTCTAATCAATTACCCTAACCTATCTGTTCTAGCATTTAACTATATTTTCACAGTAAAAGTATTTCTTTTTATCTAACCCTAGCAGCAGCAGAATAGTATCATAACCTATCATTACTTAAACTTAAACTTTCCAGATAACAACAAACATTTAAAAAGCTAGATATATCAAGTAGAACCTAGAAATATAGATGAGGTGACAACAGCTTAAGGAACCTGTTCCTCCCAACCAACTCCTAAAGAAAAGCTGGACTGCAAATCTCAGGACCCTCGTGCTTGTCTCCTAGTCTACCTGGTAGAAAGACTGGGTGAGAGATGTAGTCTAATAATCCTCTGCAACTCTACTGAGTGTTTTGCAGTAAAGTTGTTCTGCATACAACATTATGAACTCAGCTTAGAATAGCTGCACTAGTTCAGGTCTTCAGCATTATTGACTCAAAACATACTTTAGCTAGTCCCCTCCATTGAATTTTCTTGTGTACTTCATTCACTCAAAATGTTCACCAATCAAGAATGAGCAGCCTCGGTTGCATTCAATGGGAATTTTTATCAGCATGCCTAGGTATTTTGGGTCAATTTTCACTTAATAAGCCACCTGCTCTTTTTCCACTTTCTTGGGGAACATGACCACAAAAATAGGGAAGTTGCCTCCTGCAACAGCTAGAAGTAGTTTGAGGATGCTGCCAAGTATCAATCTGCTCTCAACCCAGCCTTCTCCACCAAGTGACCAGTAAAACACTCATTTAACAGCGTCCCTAAGTTGTTTTCTCATCTTTCATTTATTTATTAATAAAATATTCAGCAATTACATTCAATTATCCTTGACCCCACTTTGTCATTAATTACAAACTTTATAATAAAATATAACATAATGTTTCTTAAAACATAAAATGTTTTGCAAATTAGGCCATGTGACAGTTCCTATGGTGTTCTCATTGGAATGGATTGGTTGGAAGCACACAGAGTTAAGCTTGTCTGTTACAATAAGACTTTTGATTGCATGGATGAAGAAGGAAACCTAAGGGTTGTAAGAGTCATTCCAAAGGTGATTTATATTTCAGCAATGTAGCTGAAGAAGTTGGAAATGTTTCCAGTTGTATGCAACCCATGTTTTGGAGGCAGCAGAGAATGAAACTCCTAGGTTGGAGGAATTTCATGTATTGCAAGAATTTAGGGATGTTTTTCCTAATGAGGTTCCAGGTCTTCCTCCAAAAAAGGACATTGGTTTCACAATTGAACTTATGCCAGGAGTAGCACTAGTGTCCAAGACACCCTACATGATGAGTATGTCAGAATCGCTAGAGCTGAAGATGCAGTTGCAAGAGTTATTGGAGAAGAATTATATCAGGCCAAGTGTGTCCCCTTAGGGAGCACCAATGTTGTTTGTGAAAAATAAAGATGGTACGCTTAGGTGGTGTATAGATTACAAATAGCTGAACAAAGTCATTGTGAAGAATAGATACCCTTTACCTCAAATTGATGACCTCTTTGATCAAATGAGAGGAGAAAAGGTATTTTCCAAGATTGAATTGAGGTCTGGTTACCATCAGGTAAGGATAAAGGATGAAGATATTCATAAGACGACCTTTAGAACAAGGTATGGACATTATGAGTTTGTAGTGGTACCATTTGGTCTCACAAATTCACCAGCTACATTTATGTGTCTCATGAATAGTGTTTTTAGCAGGTCTCTGGATAAGTTTGTTCTTGTTTTCCTTGATGACATTCTTATTTATTCTAAGAATGAGGAAGAGCATGAAGAACATCTAAGACTAATATTGAAATTGCTAAGGGACCATAAGTTGTATGAAAATTTGAGAAAATGTGACTTCTATAAAGATAGAATTCATTATTTGGGTCACATTATCTCAAATGAAGGAATATATGTAGACCCTGAGAAGATTGAATCCATTGTGAATTGGTCAAATCCAAGAAATGTGACAGATGTGAGGTCTTTTATGGGACTTGCAGGATACTACAAGAGGTTCATTGAAGGATTCTCCAAGGTTGCACATCCAATCACTTATTTGCAAAAGAAGGGAATAAAGTTTGAATGGACACCAAGGTGTGAAGAAAGCTTCCAGTAGTTGAAGAATCTTCTCACAAGTGCACTAGTTTTGAAAATTGCAGACCCGGAAAAATATTTTGTGGTGTGTACTAATGCATGCGGTCAAGGACTTGGAGGAGCTCGTATGCTATGAGACAAGGAAATTAAAGGATCGTGAGAAGAACTATGCCACTCATGATTTAGAACTTGTAGCCATAGTACATGCTCTCAAGATGTGGAGGCATTACTTAAGGAAATTTGAGCTAAGGACAGACCATTGTGGTCTGAAATACTTGTTTGATCAACCAACTCTAAATGCTAGGCAAGCTAGATGGTTGGAGTTTTTGTGTGAGTTTGATTTTGAAATCAAACACATAATAGGAAAATAAAATAAGTGGTTGATACACTCAATAGGAAGGTGCATGAAATGCATGTGGCATCTCTTAGTATTTTCCAATCATATTTGAGACGGCAGATTATTGATCATACTGCTGAGGACGAAATGTATGTGTAGGTAAAGGATAAGTTGCAGTAGAAAAGCCTTGAGAAGAAGTATGAGGGGTATAAATTGGAAGAAGATGGGATTCTTACTAATAAGAATGGAATTTATATTCCAAATGTAGCAAATTTCAGGAGAATTGTCATGGTTGAAATCCATCAGACTCCATATTTTTGGTCACCCGGGATATTAGAAGACAATTATTACAGCCAGAAAGCGATATTTTTGTCCAGGAATGAAAAAGGACATTTCTTAGTACATTTATAAGTGCATGAAATGTCAGCAGGTGAAGGTTGAGCATCAACACCCAATAGGGGTATTGCGGCCTTTTCCAGTCCCAGGATGGAAATGGGAAGGTGTCACATGCCCAAATTTGAAAAACATTTTATGTTTTAAGAAAAATTATGATATATTTTATTATAAAGTTTGTAATTAATCACCAAGTGGGGTTAAGGATAATTGAATGTAATTGCTGAATATTTTATTAATAAATAAATGAAAGATGAGACAACAGCTTAGGGAAGCTGTTAAATGAGTGTTTTACTGGCCACTTGGTGGAGAAGGTTGGGTTGAGAGCAAATTGATACTTGGAAGCATCCTCAAACTAATTCTAGCCGTGGTAGGAGGAAACTTCCCTATTTTTGTGGTAATGTTCCCCAAGAAAGTGGAACAAGAGCACATGGCTCATTAAGTGAAAACTGACCCAAAAGACCTAGGCATGCTAATAAAACTTCCCATTGAAGACAGTTGAGGCTGCTCATTCTTGACTTGTGAACATTATGAGTGAATGAATTGCACAAGAAAATTCGATGGAGGCGACTAGTTGAAGTATGTTTTGAGTGGAAAAGTGTTGAAGACCTGAACTAGTGTAGCTATTCTAAGCTAACTTCATACTGTTGCATGCAGAACTGATTGACTGTTGAACACTCAGTAGAGTTGCGGAGGATTACTAAACTACTAGGGTTGCTTATGTTCTGTTGCTGCTAGAGTTAGTTAAAACAAATACTTTTACTATGAAAAGACTGTTAAATGCTAGAATAGACAAGTTAGGGTAATTTATTAGAAGAATTAGTAGTTTTACCGATAGATAAAAAAATACCTAACTGTATTATTCCACACCTTTTCTAAAGGTAGTACTCTAGTACAGTAGGTTAGATTAACTGTAGATAAAGAATCAATTGAAGTATGCATGAATGTGGATTATTATCCTCTACAGGTTCATAAGAGTGATTCGTATCTATGTATTTCTTTTTATTTATATGTCTTTATTTAGACAGAATACTTGAATAATATATATAGATTTGTCTTAGGAAAAGATTTAAAAGTATTAATTTACCTAGTCAATATAATGGATGACACAATAGATAGACTATTTATTATAAGTCTATTAACTTAATAATTAATAGACATTATAGCAATAGAAATTAAAAAACTAAGATTTACTTAAAGAAACATAACATAAGGCTAGAAATTTTACTGTAATAATTCATCGAAGTTAAATGCAAACTAGGATAACCTTAAGATCAAATACTAACTAGGTGCTTAAACTAAAAGAAATTAGGGTTTTATAAATAAAACCTAACTAAAATAAACTGTAAATTTAAAATAACATTACCACCTCTTTCAGTAACTGAGGGGTTAATCTTTAATCCATAAAACAAATTAAGCTTACATACTGTGGTTATATAACCATAAGCATCAATTAAATGAATATAGGAAAATTAATACATCCTCCCCAAGGAACAATATTAAAAACGGTTTGGATAATTATAAATAGTATGTAAATAAAAAAAAACCATCAATATATTTTCAACTAGAAAACAATGAAGATACAGGAGGTATTATTCACTTCTTGTTCTTTTAATCATTACTAACAGTAACAATCAAGTTATGATCTAAAAACCTACTGTCTGAACTCTTAGTTACAATTGTACACATAACAAATTAAATATCAATTTACTTAATAACAACCAGTATATTGAAACAGATCAGTTACAGACCTATGGCCCTTTACCAATAGAGTCACGTCTTATAAGCTGGTATCAAAATAACAAAACTGTAAACAAACTAGACCCATATTTTCTTCCTCAAGTCTCAGCTATGAAAGCCCTAAGTCCCCAACATGAAACAACCACGAGGACGAGGGTTTCATTTTAAACTTGACCACATATCAAAGTATCAGCCACTTGGCTTTCCAAAGTTTTTTTACAACACAATGTATCCACGACCGAGCCCAAAAACCAGAAACCCAAGAACTTAACCAACTCAAAATAAACATCATACACCACTGCAACATGAACCTCAACAAAACTGAGGCTTACCAAAAGACACGCTAATTGGAGCCCTTCTGGCGGTATCTTCCCACTTAAGACTCTTCGAATTGAAGCCTACAATAGAGAAGAATCATAATTAGTTAAACCCTCTGTCATTAGCGAAAACATTGAAACTTAGCAGTGCAAGAATGGATAAAAAGATGAAGAAGTTCTTACCTGGTTTATTCTCTTTGCTTTACCGAGAAGAAGATGATAGAATGAAACCCTAGCCACCATTTTAGAGAACAGCGAGCTTCAAGAAAGCATTAACAGAAGGAAACATGGCTCACAGAGTTCAAGTCTGAGATCCAAAACCACGATGGGGCAAAGTCAAATGCCACACCAGAATTTGGACAATGAAAAACAGTAATCTATTCACACAACAAGACCACACTACAACAAAATTCATGGCCGTGCTCACATTATCAAACTCTTCCGTGTTGAGATGGAAGCATTTTACGGAGTCAAGATAATGAACAGAACAGCACTTGCAAAGCTAGGAAATGACTACAGAGGGTTCATCCACAGAAACAAAGGCAATATCCAAGTACACCTCTACATGCAGAAGAAGAAAGCTAATGGCGAGGAAGTTTACACAGTGGAGTGATAGTCAAGCCAAGCAGCCATGAGCCCGCAGCCCCCTTCTTCCAGAGCAAAGTAAAAGATAGGTTAAGGTGAGATTTTAGGATTTAACAGAATATATATGGTCAAATCTGAAATTTCAAAACCTTATCCTTTGATTTGCAACCACGTGTCCTCAAATTTGTTTGCAAATTGTGGGTTTTAGGTTACAGTTCGAAAACTACTGGAGCAGGCTGCAAACAAGAAGTTTTTTATCATTAAAAACTAAGTTATAACCTTATTATAACCTTTCTTATATTTCATCATAGGTTGTATGCGTTGTTGTATCCTTAACTGAAATGAAGGTAGATAGTAAATATACTAGGGTTATAGTATAGTTTATAATATTTGCATTGGTATAAGAAAAACATAATGCAAGGAACTATTCAAGGATAATTGCATAATAAGATACCTTGTAGCAAGTTGAGAAAATATAACAATTAAAATCAACTATATATATATATATATATATACTTGCTACTATAGAAAGATGCATAGCTAGCATGTTAACTTAGATAATAAATTGATATCATGATTAAAGGTACTAGGGTGTTGTTTTTTAGTAATACCTTATGAGATGAGGATTTATACAAAGGATAAAAAGGATAGACTTCTTATAGAAATTAATTCATACTTCCTTACATAAAAAGTAATAACACTATAGTTTAAAGAAATACAAGTGGTATTAGTGCATCTCTAATTGATAAGTACTAGAATAGCTTAAAACTATCTTATGCACTAAGTACTAGTTCTATGTGTGTCCTTCAGTCAATGTACTTAATGTCTTTACTCATATCATAGGTTTCGTAGGTTAACTCGATATTTGTAGGAACAAAAACCTGGGAGGTTATTTCAGAATCAAGTATATAAACAAAAGAACCTGCTATATGGGATGCCTTTCACTAGAGTTACATACATGCATTAAACTGAAGATAGCATGATGAAAGTCAAATGAACAAGTTTTGTTATAGTGAATTGGAAGAGTAACTAAGCTAAGTTCATATTACTAAAAATACTTATATTAATAGCAACTATGAAGAACATAATAATAAGATCAATGATACCTCTTTTACTGCTCAAAGCTGTAAAACAAATAAATATACTAGCATTTAATTCTATGCTAGTTGAGATAATAATCTCAATCTGGAAAATGGTAACAAAATTCTTACCTGTAACCGTTAGCAGTTAATTGTTCTTAGGCAATGACGACTACGAACATTTTATGTTACATGAAAATTTTTAAATTTTTATGAATCTTTGGAGTATTACAGTGGTTGTTTCCATGGATTTTATCACAGGATTGCCAATGAATTGGAGACAACATGATTCTATCATGGTAGTGGTGGACAAGTTGAAAAAGGAAACACATTTTATACCGGTTAAGTCCACATATAAGACTGATGTCATTGCAAAAATATTCATGAAGAAGATTTTCAAATTGCATGGATGTTTTAAGGCAATAGTTTCTGACAGGGATCCCAAGTTTACTTCCAATTTTTGGAAGGGTCTGTTTACAGATTTGGGTACAAAGCTGAACTTCAACACCGCCTACCATCCTCAGACTAACAGTCAGACAAAGAGAGTGAATCAGGTGCTTGAAGACATGCTTCACATATATGTGATGGACAAACCAACCAAGTGGGAGGATTATTTACACTTGGTAGAATTTGTATATAATAATGGACAACGAGCATCATTGGGAGTGAGTCCATTTGAAGCCTTGTATGGGAGAAGGTGTAGGACACTAGTGACTTGGGATAATCCAGTGAACAGGATTGTGCTTGGTCCATAATTGCTCAAGGAAATGTAGCAGGAGGTTGCAAAGATCAGGTAGAACCTGAAAGCAACCCAAGATAGATAGAAGATCTATGTAGAAAAGCATATAGTGCATACAAAGTTCAGTGTTGGGGACCATGTTTACCTCGAAGTGAGGCTAAAAGAGTTCTTTGAAGCTTGGAAGTTGTGCCAAGTTTTCACCTAGATACTGTGGGTTGTTTGAAGTGCTTGAAAGAATAGGGCCAATTGCATATAGACTTGCATTTCCTGCTAGCACTAGAGCTCATAATTTTTTTCATGTTTTTTTCCTTAAGAAATATGTACATGATCCTAAATTGGGATGTGATTCAGGTGGAACTCAAGGGAGAGTTCTAAATCAAGCCATTGCACATCCTCGATAGGAAGGTCAAAGTGCTCTGGAATCGAGCCATTGGACAGGTGAAGGTGTAGTGCGAGCACTACGGTCTTAAGGAGGCTACGTGGGAGCTAGAGGATGCCATGTGATTGGCACATCCATTTTTGTTCAATTTTGAAAAGCACTTAGGACAGTGGCAATGTAAGGGGGGGGAATGTAAAACCCTAGTTTTAACCCCATGGTTTTGAAAGTATACATGATGTATATATTGTATGTAAATCATGGCAAGGAGCTCAAGGTCAAGGCCCTTCCCTTCCATTGATTTGGTGTCGTGTGTATCGGTGATCAGGGTTGATACTGATGGTTATGGTTCTAAGTCAGGAACAATATATTTTGGAACACCATGTAAATATGCAATTAATAAAATACCACAGCTATATATGGGACTCCAACATGAAAGAGATGGGAGCATGATTTCACAAGGAATAGGGAGGGGAGTTAGTCAAAATCCTGAGCCAATAGGGTTAGACCAGATGTCAATGGGGGAACCCATGAACCCTCGCCTACCTTTTTGTCCTCTATCCTCAATCATTCATTTATTCCAAAATTTGGTTAAGGTAGTTAATGCCTTGGGCAGAGAAAGGCATGGCAATCTAATTTTGTGTCTAAGCAAACCTGCAAGTCTGTAGTCTGGGAATTCATGAGCTTACTTATGACGCAAGGAAGCACATGATTTGTGGCAGTTTGTCTTTCCTTGGTCGAGGAAAGGTTTTGTTATTCTTTGGAGTCATTGTTGATGATCCCCCAGTCACTCACTCATTCACGATTATACATTGTTCATCAGCGAAGTTGCAGGGCTTTTCGGTTTAAGCAGAGTGTTGTTACATGTTTCTATAAGTATTTTCCTTTGTCAAACCCTGTTTGTGGGATGACAGTGTTATCCTGAACTACAGAGTGGTATGAGACCCTGGTTTCTCTGTGTTATAGAGTGAATCTTGTGTCGTTGTGTTTCCTTTTGGGTTGTTGTGATGTGCATCCTTGTTTTGGTATGAAAGACTTAGGAGTGGAAGAGGCCCAGAATTGGCTGATAAACCTAGTGAAGGGAGGAACCTCACAGACAGATCAAGAGCGGCTGGAAAATATTTCATGCACACCCTGAAGAGAAATGGAAGGGAAGGCATATCCTAAGGGACTATGGGGCAAAGAAGGGGATGTTTCCTTGTGTTGGGTGTGTAGGTATTATGGAATTCCAAGCTGGATGGATCCAGTGTAGGTGTCCACAGCTTTGTGGTTGAGCTCACTAGCTTAGAAATTATACCTTTATATTGCCTTAGAAGCATGATAAACCCAACTGTTGGTTGGTTGGGCTGAGTTGTGGCGAACATTTGACCAGGTGTGAGTCATCTCCTTAGCATCCTGAGAAACCCAACTATAGGTTGGTTTGATTTTGTTTTGATGTGTGATGCCTATGTGTGATCCTGTTGTTCCCTAGTTCATTGTGGAAATCATGCCCAGCTCGGGTGTGGCGCTAGTATTGGGATATTAATGAACACATCGACCTATGGTTCAGTGGAACATTGCAGCGACATAGCTAATTGCAGGATGGCTTCATCATTCAATATAAGTATTTTCTGTTGTGTTCTTTCTGCAATGTATTTGCTTATGAATAAAATAATTATGTTGAATGCTTATGAATGAGTTAAAGTAGAGGTTATTGTTGAATGAATATCCCTGCATTTTCATTTGTTTATGCCTTGTATGTTTCAATGCATTTTTCCTAAGTTCGTGGAGGCTATAAGCCTATTACAGAGTCAGAATGCATCTGACTTAGCGTTTCCCCACTTGAATCCTATGCGAGAGGCATAAAAGAGAAGTTGAAACAAAGCAGAAACTGTGTCTTCTGCACTCTGGGAACTACCTGCGGAAGATAAAAGGCGGATGGTGGAAAACAAGAGAAAATACAAGGCAGGAAGTTGGTTTCCACACTTTGGGATACTCCTGCAGAAGGTGGAAGGAAAAAGGAGGAAGCGAACAAAGAGCTAGAAATTCCAAGGCAGAGGTGTGTTTTCCGCACCTTGAAGTCTGCCTGCGGGAGGCGAATGGCGGGATGCAGAAATTGGGAACAAGATTAAGGTTGAAATATGGTTTTCCAATTCTCGAGTTCCACACTGGAGGGTGGAATGTGGAAGGTGAAACCGTGGATAAAATATTCCATCAGAAGTCAAGTTTGCAACTTCCAAGTTCCGAAGGTGGAAGCGGGGAAGGCGGAAGGTGAAACCGTGGTTTAAATATTGCGTCAAAAGTCGATTTTCCGACTTTTGAGTTCCGAAGGCAGAAGGAGGAAGCGAAACCATGGTTTGTATATTCCGTTGGAAGTTAAGTTTTTGACTTCTGATATCTGAAGGTGGAAGGTGAAAGGGCGGAAGGCAGAACCATGGTTTGGATGAATCTGTCGCACGCTGTGTTTTTTATTCCCGATGTCGCAATGGAAAGGGGAATGCAGAAGGCAGGGGGCAGAAAGGACAGGTTTGGTGTAGAAAAGTCATTTCCAGTCACATAATGGATCTGTCAAAGGCGAAACAACTATTACGGTGGTTCTTAATCCTGTAAATGAATTTGGAAGAGTGTCTTCATGGCCCATGCCCTATTTTTGAAAAGATGAACAAGGGTTCTTAAGAAAATTTTTAATTATGCATGGTAATCAGGGTATGGGTATATGACAACAATCATCTCCAACTGGACAGGACATGCGCTCTTATAGAAAGTATGAAAACATGTATTACAGTCGTTTGGGTACCTATAAACCTACACACACCTCTAACATCCAACACATCAAATTCATCCAGGAGGAAGATACTTTGTTTTTCCCTGTTCAAGAAAGATTAAACAATGTTTGGTAACTGAGCATTCAATTCAAATATAATAAAGATAGAATGAATAATATATATCCAATATACATATAATGCATAAGATGGATAGAGTTTGCAATTTTTTGTTTAAACATCGTAATGGAAAGTTGTCTTCAATTATTCATTCGTGATCAACTTTGGACATTCTCCATCTCTTAGTTTTTAGTCTTTTTTTCGATGGAAATTGTGTTAATTTTATTTGAGATGCACATACTAAATGACTAAATTGAAAACATATGGCATCAAGTCTATAATCTTGAAAGTAACAATTTAATGAGTTTGTTGAAAAAAACCTTTTAATATGATGGATCCTTTCTCATATGTAAATCCTTTATCATCATAGTCCTCCAACAACTTCATCTTTATTTCGGTGCATTGCATCAAATAACATTTTCCCTTTTCTTTGTTCTTGAGGGTGTAATCACGATGAAAACATATATAGTAGTCAATAATGAATAATCAACATATAATTTGTATTGTAGATGTACATGCTTTATATGAATTGAACAATGAATGTTTTAGTAATTAATACATTACCTTCTCTGACAAGATCTGAAATTCTATTGCCATCAAATTATACTACTATTTCTTCTAATTCTAATTCTTCCAAGCTTACAAGTGGCATTTTCCCTTTGGATTGATTTCTCCGTGTCTCGAATTTTTTACATAGTTGTTCGTTACATTTTCACAGACTTCCATAGATTCAATGTTTTCAATGCAAATATGGCAAAAGCATGATTGCTTTTCACTGTCAAATGCAAACATGTTTTGGAAGGATTTTGTTTGAATAGAGTGTAAATCTCGAGTCCCGTGTATGGTGCCTACCTCGTATGGGATTGATCTATTTATATATTGGATTCCAATAATCCAAAAGAACCTGCACTATATGACAAATCACAAAGGAAAACTTTTAATGTTAGTGTACATATAGTTTAATTCTAGACTTGCAAATAATGTATTCTTTTAAATTGACAATTAATAGAAATTAAAAAAAAATGTGTACATACCTACGCACATATTTTGAATTTTGATTATAGTCATGGATTAAATTTAATCGACACCATTGGACAACTTCTACAGCTGAATGAAATAGTGTGGAAGAGTGGTTCACTTTCCATATTCGAAGGGCCCTTTTTACACATGCTCCTGCACCATAATGTTCACCTTTTCCATGTCCAATTTCAAAGAAATTCCAACGATGTGTAATGTTCGATTCTTTATGAAGCTGATATAACCAAAAAAATAATCATGAAGATTTAAATTGTCTCGCAGATCCATCCAACCATATCTAGTTTTCATTGAATTTAACTTCACATGTTTTTAATGATTTATAGAAAATATTTTCAATGCAATGTTGTACAAAATGACTATCGTGTGTACGATCATCATTGATATAAAAATGATATTATTTAATCACATATTGATTTTTGCATGTCCTTTCAATTCCATGAACATTGTGCTAAGAATGTCTATATAGAACATGGAAAAATACCGAAACTTGGTCAAAATGATAGTATTCACTTTGATCTCCTTTTTTGCATCAACTGTGTAGTTTTCTACAAAATCAACCACATACAAAATTGCTCTCGATGGAAAATTTTCACCAGGTTGTTTGAATTGAATATCTTGCCATTGTTCTCTATTTGAATGCTTGGTTTATTTATAAATTCATTTTCAAATTTCTTCAAAAAAATTGCCATATATTTTATCTTCTCGCAAATCAATTCATTTGGAAAGCATGTCACTAGAACTTGTAGCATGATTGATGTATTTGTATCTTCTCCAATGAACGGTTACATTTGACAATGACTGATCATTATCAATAGCATATTTATTGTGGAATAAATCTAGATTTCCACAATGAGCATAGTGTTTTACATTGACACATTTCTTATCATAAAATAGTTTATTGTGATCTCTCTCGCATAGAATTTGAGATATAAATTCACATATTGTGGGTGTAGGTGGTGAATTTGGCCCAAATGTTTTACCAAATTCAATAAAAGTGTCGTAATATGATTCAAATTCCACATGATAGTGAAAACCACATGTTTCACGAATAGTAATAGGTCTAACATACCATGGTTTTTGTTGCACAAATGTAGTGATTGACATACTAATTCCACGATGATACTCATTGAATTTATTGTACAATTTTACTTGTGTCATTTCCATTATATGTTTTGCATGTGTTCATATTCTTTTCATCTCACTCTTCGTCGTATGACATCCCTTGAATTTGGTGAAACTCAAGCATGTGCCAACCAATATTTATGTACAGTATCTTTAACACCTTCACTCATTCTATCTCGGTAAGGTTGTCTACGAATAATTTCCCAACAAGCAAGTTCATCATTTTCATCTTTTTGTAATCTGAATTTGTTATGTTTGAACAATATCTTTCCTGAGTTTACTATTGTTTTTTCTAGTTGTGTTTCCAAACAATTGTTTTCTATTACTAGTTGAAATAATTGTTGTTTGAATTGCTCTACATGCACCTTTGGTATCTTTCTTCCTGGATTGCATCACTTATGTTTTCTACCACATTATGTTTCACCTTAGACTATTTTGTCACCTTGTGGATACCCAATGATGACGTAGCATCTCTTAACTTCTAGCACACTAATAAATATCTCAAAATTTGCACTTGTCCTACTATTGAATATTGTTAGAGAATATCATCATAAATTTTCATAGCATGATATCGTGCAACGTGTATGGTTATTTTTTCCCCATATTTGTTGCAATCAATGTTTTCCAACATTTCATCATCAATGGTGAAAGCACCTATACATTTCATTTAATTTATTTAAGTTAACATATATTGAAAATTAGAATTCATTAAAAATTAGTTTTGGAAAATATATGATATATACATACCAGGCCCAATTTCTAGTTCTTGAACGTGATCTTCAATACTGACTTCATCAAAATTAACATGTGAATCCCTATTTAAATCTTCAACAATGGTCTCTTCGGCTTCAAGTGTTCTTCTTTTACTCGATTTTCAATATCCATTGCATCAACATTATGATGTAAGTCTCTATTTACATCTTCAACAATTGTCTCTTTTGTTTGTGCAACCCTTTCTCTTTTGGCACGATATCTGCGTCTTTCATTTTCCTTATGAGCCTCATCATCTTGTTTACAAGCATTTTTTATTTTGCGGGTTTTTTTTATTGCCCATGATTGTTTAATCTATAGAGGTTAAATTAAAGAATTAAAGAATCAACACTTCATAGTAAAAACAAAAAAAATAAAAAACAACCAATTTTTTTTTAGTCTTTCAATCATTCATAAAATACATGAAGATAAATTTTCTTGGACAATTTTACCTTTAAAAAACAAATTTAGAAAAAAAATTGCTTTAGAGTCCTTGAGTCTTCGACAAAACACCTTAATAGAATATCTTTGAGATCTTCACCTAAAAAACATTTTGGCAAAAAAAAACACCTTAAAAACGCTCGAAGGAAGCACCTCCCTATCTCACTCAGCAATGGAAAAGGAGCTATGGCTCAATGGGGGAAATGAGTGGGAGAGAATGGGATGTGGGTGGCTTGAGAGGCCAAGGTGTCTCAAGGCATGCACGGGAAGCATAACAGTATGCAAGAGAGGTGTGTTTGAGAGTGACTCCCACCCCTCCTTTTACAACTTTTTTGGGGACTTTTAGGGTTTCAAGCCCTTGGTCAGGGCTTTAGCCCCTTTTTTGGGCTTTTAGCCCCTTCCACCCTAACTTTAGCTCCTTTTAGGGTGTTAGGCTCCTTTGAGGGGTTTTAGCCCCTTTTTGGAGGCTTTAGCCCCTAGGAGAGTTATTTAGGCTACTTTTTGGGGTTATTAAGCCCTTCTACTCATTTTTAAGCCTTTTTGAGGGTGTGGGGGTCTAATGGGGTGTTACGAGGGTCGTGAATGGGTGTCCTTGGGTGGTGTAGGCCATGTATAACAAATTTCCCCCTGATGTGTGAGGACAAGAGCTCATCGTATGGCCGACAGACATCATAGGATTTGCTGCGTAGAGGTGGTGCTTCTGGGGCTAGGGCATGGTGGCTTTTGGTTTTTGTATTAATATGGTTCCCATCAATGGGTGAGATACAAACAATGTGTGACATGTATATGGATGAGATGGGAATCCCCATGCTCATGACAATGTCAAAAGAATAATTTGATTTATCCACTAAAATACAAGAGCCGATCATATACAACTGATGATACAATAATGGTTGCCTCAAATGTGAGGCTGAATACAATACTCATCTAGTACATTGGACCCATGGCATTCTCATGGAATGCTATATCTTCATCACTGATGGTCTGTTGGATATGGAACGGTACATAGTTGTATGGACTCGTTAATTGAGAGTCAGAGTCTCTATGGTACAAGTATGCTGCATCAATCATAAATCTATATAGAAGCACCGCTGGGGCTTCTGAATACTGTCTCCAACGCAACCCAAAAATCACAAGGGACATAACCTATTTTAGGTCCCTCGAGTGGAATCATCAATGTGGTAGCATCAGGTGACATCTGAGGTCTTCGACCAAGTACTGTGCGGACCAAACCCTATACAAATCTCAACGGTGCAATGATGTAGTTGGAGTCGAACACGTGAGAAACAACCATCTCGAGAGGCACTAAGGACTCCTCTCAAGTGGTCCAAGGAACTCATCGATGAGGTTAATGAAACTAGGATACAGGGACCTCTGGGTCTATCCTCTAGAATATATGTGTTGTTGTCGACAGAGGGAGACCTACCCCTAGTCAAGGAAATGATGTTTGCTTGACCAAAAGTGTGAGGGAGATAACCAAAAAGGTGTGAGACAATCTGCGGACAAACCCACTAAATGGAGGGTGGGGAGGGGGAGGGAAATAATTGAACAGGGGCAGGGGGAGTGTGGGAGACTCAAACTTCCTTTGTTCAAAGTATGACGGCAGGGTGGACCAGGAAGCAAATGAAACTTGACTCATGGGAATGGGATCATAGATTTAATACCGAGAATGTCACTGCAGATGGGAAATACTTGGAGGAGGTAGACACTTTTGATATTGATGAGATCCAAGGAAGACACATTGCAGAGTACTCTGAACAAAGGCAACCCAATGTGGGAATGCTGCCAAACTATTTTCTGTGGAGTGGTGTCTAGGGACACCGTTGTGGTACAATCTCATGGATTTTTAGTGAGCCCAAGAAAGTAAATGCTCAATGGTGCTTTCAATTTTAGAGAGTCTGAAAGCATGAAAAAGACACCAGTGGGGGCTCTTTTTTGTTGGTAGTCTCTTCTAATCGAAAAAGGATAAAATTATACATAGGAGATCTTGCCCATCCTGCAGGGGATGAGAGACTTCTTTACCGTCGGTAGTCCAACCAGGGCGGAAAAGGTTAAACCTATACTGACTGGACGGTCATTTAGATACTTTTACGAGCATGAACGAAACCAAGTTTGCTCGGAAATATTTTCTTGATGAGAAGGATGGAAAAGAGCTCAACGACAACCTATAGTGAGATTTTTCGTAAGGTGCGGCCCCTTTGCCTGAGAAAGCATAAAAGTATGCAGAGGGGAACGGTCTTGGCTTGAGTGTGTCAAGGAGGTCCTTTTGAATTGATGGTCTACATGGTTCGCAAAAGGAGTTAAATGAGACGATGTAGTTTCCTGTTCCTATACTTTAATGAGCGGGAAAGGAAGTAGCTGCGCTTGGCTATCTTTTCATTGTTTTAAGGAGTCAGAAAAGAGCTTAAACGAAACTCCAGTATGCTCAACTGATTGCGGTGGCACAGGCGGTGCTCCATGGAAGGACTATGGACAGTGGTCCAAAGGTCATCTGCGTAGTATGGATGGAGCAGAAGGCTCTCAAACATACCAATACATGCGTGGGATAGATCACGACAGAGGCTTGCGAGTCAGTGCGACAGAGGCATGCAAACCGAGGTGGCTCTTGGATAGAGGTCAAGAGAGCATGTGTGTGTGTTGTGGTGGACGGACTCGACTACATGCGATGTGAGTACAAGTCTGGGGGCACTTATATGCCAAATACATGCAAGAAAAAGAAATCGTTTTGTGGACAGTGGTCCAAAGGTCCGTGTAAGGTGCGGTGAATAGAAAAGAAAACTATGTGTTAAAAATACAAAACAAAACTAAAGAATGGTAACCCTTAATGAACAGTGGCCCGAAAACTCACATGAGTAGCGGTCAAGAAGTGTGATACAAGTACAGGTCCGTAGACACTTGCACCGTCATGTCATGGCTTTGTAAATCGAGGTGACTTGTGGGAAATGGTCCCAAAATTAATTTATTAAACATGAGACGATGGTCTCATAAAGAGATATAAATTTGAGCCCGGAGGTGTGAGAGGTGTCTCAAACCGGTTCCGGGTGACTTTGAATTAGCAGTTGATGGTGTTGCCCCTAGCGCGTTGGTGCACTTACGAGTTTTTGTGTCGCTATGTATATCCTATTGAGAAAGCATATGTGGCTTCTCATTTTGTATTGGAAATGTTTTGGACATGCGACTTATCTATTTATCCATATATATTTTTGACGCACGTGGATGCGCTTTTATTATATGAGTCTTTTTATGATGATGTGGAATGCAAATATCTATGTGATGTATTATTACACTTGTGTGTGCATTTTTGGACATAGTTATGCATGATGTTATGGTTGTATGTCTCCTATATGCGGTGTGGATGTGCCAATTTAGAATATCATTAACCATTTGATCTGCGACACTATTGAGGTTTCTGGGAACATGTGTGAATGTGATGGATTCAAATGCTCTAACAATCTGTTTAGTGTGCAGGTACTTTCTAAAGAGGTAGGGATCGCGTACCCGATAGTAGTTGTTCAACTGAGAAACAAGCAGCTGGGATTCTAAGAAGACATCGATATGGTGAATGCCTAACTAGAGAGCGGCGGCCAAGAGGCCATTGACACCATCATATTCAGCCTGGTTGTTGGTTGCGGTGCCCATGCATATTTCGTCGATGCAGATCAACTCATGTGATGGGGAGTAGATGAACCATGCAGCCGAGGCAAGGTTCGGAGACCATCTTCTTGCTCCATCAGCGAATCCCATATACTGGTTTGAGGTGTGCTCCATCTGAAGCAATGAGAGGAAATGATACATAAGACTCAATTTTGAAAAATGTGTAAAACAACAAATGGAAAGATTATAATACAAGTAGAACTGCCGTCACTAAAAGGGGTGACGTTAGAGGGAAAGTTGTTTGGACTTCCATGGGGTCAGTGGTCATTCCTTTATGTGACATGATGAACCCTAGGAGACGGCTTGTTGGGCCATAGAAGACACACTTGAAAAGGTTCAAGGGGATTTCGTAATGGCGACATCGTATGAAAACTTGTCGCAAGTTGTCTATGTACTATGTTTGCTTCTGCGACCATGCAATGAGGTTGTTGAGAAAAACCAACATGATGTGGACGAGGTCTTGGAAGCAGTGTGTCATGGCGCACTGGAAGGTGGCTCCAACATTTCTCAGGCCAAAGGGCATGACTCGATATCAAATGTGCCCAACGGGGTTGTGAATGTCGTCTTGTAACGGTCTTCTTTCTGGATCTCGATTTGGTTATATCCAGAAAATCCATCCATGAAGGAAAAGGATTCATGTCCGACACATGCATCGATAATCTGATCGATGAACGATGTGGGGAAATTGTCTTTGGGACATGCCCCATTGAGGTCACGAAAGTCGGTGCAGATGCGGATGGTAAACTATTTTTTATTCACATGAACAAGATTAGAAACCCAAGTGGTGTAAGCAATGGGGTAGATGAAGCCGGCTGTACATAGCTTCTCTATCTCGACTTTCACCGCGACCACTTTGGATGGATGGATTGGCCGTTTCTTTTGGCGTACGGGTGCCACATCGAGCCATGTGTCGATGTGGTGTTCCACGATGGATGGATCTAGGCCAGGCATTTCGGTGTAAGACTAGGTGAAGATGTCGTAGAATTCTTGGAAGAGAGCTTTGTAGGCATCAACCTCTTCCGGGGAGCAAGATGCCCCCAGCATGATTTCTTCAACAATCTCAGAATTGGTTGAGATGTCTATTTTAATGGTTGGAAAAATGTTCGCCATGTTGCCTTCTTCGAAGGCATCTGGTGCTGGGATGGGGTTCTTGAACCAGTCGACCTTCCCATGGATGAAATCTTTGGTCTCCACGGAAAACTGGTCAGACTGCGACACAAGTTCTTCAGGGAGGAAGAACAAGCGATGGTGCATGTCATCCCATGGGTATTTTGGGGTGGTAAGAACTTCGAGTATCTCCTCATCATTGCGGAAGCAACGAAGATATAGGTATGATGGACCGTCGTGGGAGGAGGAGATGAGCGGGTCGGTGGAACTAGACATCATGTAGATGGACATGGTGTCTAAAGAAGGAGGTGGGGGGTGAACTTCTTCGATCAAGGTGATTTCAGACTCAGGGGAATGTTGACGGAGGTCATCTAGAGCCATTCGAAATTCGGGCAAGTCTTGGCAATGGTGAGAGTAATGTCCATACAAGCCACAGAGGGCGCAAGCATGGTTTGTTCTCAATGCCTTGTTTCTTACTACTGGCGTGCTTGGAAGCTCAACGATGGGGAGGTTTTCGTTTGTATCCATGGCGTCAAAATGCGCGCGGATCATTGGGATCTCAAGGCAATTTTGATTTGGATGGCCATGTTTCTCGTAGATAGCACAAGGTGGGATTGGCCGAGGTTTTGCGGTAGTTTTGGCATTCTTTCCCCTTGCCCTTTTCGGGTGGGGCGGTGTGGGTGCGGGTGTGGTAGTTGGCTTTTACAGGCCAAGTGGAGGGTGACACTCGACCGCAATGGGTTGCACCAGGGTTAAGACAACCTGTGAAATTGGTGGTTGAGCTGGTGGATCAAGATACCACACTGGAATTTCCAATGTAAAGTTGGGTAGGCTTAAGGTGGCCATTACTGGCTTTCTCATGACACTAGGTGGGTGAAAGAGGAACAGAATCATATGGACTGGAGATGAGCCTAGATAACTCCCTGCTGGTTGCATGTGGGGATGCGGTTGTGGTTGCGGCTGTGCGTAATGTTGCTGCTGCGGGTGATGTTGCGACTGTTGTTGGTGTTGCAGTTGCGGATGATGTTGTGGTTGGGGTTGGGGTTGCGGCTGCAGTTGTTGCTTAGGTGCAGTGGTGCTTAATGAGACCATGTGCAAGTCCACAGCTTCATTTTGTGTCATTGGTGGTGACACTAATGGGAAAGGAGCCATCATGGTGGTATCAGCAAACAACCCAGGGTCCACATTCAACAATGGGGAGGCTGGTGTGTTTTCAACCATGATGTCGATTACAGGGATGACATTGGTGTGTGTGGTCATCCCTTGAGGGTCAATGGTGGTGATGGTAGGGATAACATTGACGAGTGTCATCAACCCTTGCGGATCATGATAAGTGAGTTGATCAACCGTCACAATCTTCCCTACATGGGGGGACATCATGAGATGGAAGACAGTTGACGCAACAGCTCACATGGCGTACATATAACTTCTCTTGAGGAGAAGGTTATAGTCCAGTTGAGCATTGATGACCTCTATGTCGATCAACACTATCTTCCCGGCTAATGTGATGGGGACATGGGGGAGGATTCCTTGGGATTTAGTGGGATGTCCATCATAAGCCCGCAGAGTTGTGGAGGACGGTTGCATAATTGGTGATCTAAGTTTCTACCAAGCCAAGGTAGACATAACGAACGTGGATTCCCCCTCATCCACTATGCACCGATGCACAACCAAATTATGGATGGACACCAGGATTTGAAAGGCGATGGTAGATGGCATGCGTGGTTCTCCATTCTCCCTATCGAACATGATCAACTTGGAGTCGGAGGGGTCTAATGCCCCAAGGGTAGCTGTGTTGGGAATGTTTTAAGTACCTCAAGAGTGGACATGAAAGGTGGTGTTTGGGACAAATCATCCACAATGCTATAGCTGATAGTAGCTCTAGCCATGGCATTATTGGAAACTATGTGTATGGGGGGGCACGGGAACGGGGGTAACTGAAGCAGTACATTGGCCGATTTGGACGTGGATGTCGTTGATGTGTTAGCAGGTTCATTGGTGGTTCCGTACTGGTTCTGTCTATTTTTTAAGTTGACTTCTTCAATCGTCATGGCTAGACCATCACCGAGAGCCACCCAGAGCCAAATGAAAGCAAATGCTCGAGCCTGAGAAAGTAAATGCTTGATGGTGCTTTCAATTTTAGAGATTCTGAAAGCACAAAGAAGACTCCAATGGGGGCTCTTTTTCATTGGTAGTCTCCTCTGCCCAAAAAAGGATAAAAGTATACATAGGAGAGCTTGCCCATCTTGTAGGGGATGAGAGACATCTTTACCGTTGGTAGTCCAATCAGGCCAGAAAAGGTTAAACCTATACTGACTGGATGGTCATTCAGATACTTTTACGAGCATGAATGAAACCAAGTTTGCTCAGCTATTTTTTCTTGATGAGAAGGCTGGAAAAGAGCTTAACGACAACCCGTGGTGAGATTTTTCGTAAAGTGTGGCCTCTCTGCCCGAGAAAGCATAAAAGTATGCAGAGGGGAATGGTCTTGACTTGAGTGTGCCAAGGAATTCCTTTTACATTGATGGTCTACATGGTCAGTAAAAGGAGGTAAATGAGACAATGTAGACACAATCTCCTATACTTTAGCGAGCGAGAAAGGAAACAACTGCACTCAGCAATCTTTTCATTGTTTTTAAGAGTCAGAAAAGAGCTTAAACGAAACTCCAGTGTGGTCAACTGATTGTGGTGGCACAGGCGGTGCCACATGTCAGGACGGTGGATAGAGGTCCAAAGGTCATCCGTGCAATATGGACGGAGCAGAAGGCTCTCAAACATACCAATACATGTGTGGGATAAATCGCTACAGAGGCTCATGAATCGGTGCGGAAGAGGCACGCAAACTGAGGTGGCTCTAGCCCACCCCCCAGATCTACTATGCAACACCAGTGCAAGCAGTTAAATCCCTCACACTTGCTCCACCCGCTCCGTTAGGACAAGTGTTCACACAACAAAACCATCCCAACCAGCTTGCTCCCAAAAATCAACAAGGGCAAGCTAGAAATAATCGACCTCGAAACCAAGCCAATAACCAACCGCAGGGAGGCAGTCAACAACCAAACCCTCCCAACAATGCCGCAGCAAACCGACCCGCCCAAAATCACCCATGAAAGAATGCACCAAGACGCAATGCCCCGTTGCACACAAACCAACTATGCACACTCTATGATTTTTATGGGCACTACACATTCGAGTGTCCCCTCATGGGTCACGCTAAACAGGCCATTCAGAACGAAGTTCAACTGGCTGCCAAGGCTACAAATCAAGCCCAACCAAACCCAGCACCAAAAGGACCTCCTCCTATGGTACTTCAAAACCCACTACCAGTCCAAGGATTGGTGGCAACCACACCCCCTCCCCAACCCAATCCCAATGCTCCGGGGGCACCTCCCATGGCCAAAATAGGTGTTCACCACCTGCTAGCCATGACGACTGAAGAGGTCAACTTGCAAACCAAACAGAATCAGTACGGTACCACCACTGAACCCGTTGACACATTAGCAGCATCAACATCCAAAACAGTCAATCTACCTCTTCAGTTACCCCCATTCCTGCGCCCACCCGTACGCAGGATTGCCAATAATGCCACGACTAGAGCTGTAATCAGTTATAGCATTATGGATGATTTGGCCCAAACACCAACAGCCATGTCCGCTCTGGAGGTACTTAAAATGTGCCCAACACATCAGAAAGCGTTACTAGCTGCCCTTGGGGCTGTAGACCCCTCCGACTCCAAGTTGATCACGTTCGACACGGAGAATGGAGAACCACACATGCCATCGACCATCGCCTTCTAAATCTCTATATCTATCCAAAACTTGGATGTGTACTAGTGCATAGTAGATGAGGGGGCATCTACGTGCGTTATGTCTACCCTGGTTTGGCAGAAACTGGGATCACCAATTCTGCAACCATCCTCCACAACTCTGCAAGATTATGATGGCCATCCCACTAAATCCCAAGGAATCCTCCCCCATGTCCCCATCACATTAGCCGAGAAGACAGTGTTGATCGACATAGAGGTCCTCAACACCCAACTGGACTATAACCTTCTCCTCGGAAGGAGTTATATGTATGCCATGAGAGAAATCGCATCAACTGTCTTCCATCTCATGATGTTCCCCCACGAAGGCAAGATTGTGATGGTTAATTAACTCACTTATCATGATCCACAAGGGTTAACAGCACCCGCCAAAGTTATCCCTACCATCACCACTATTGAGCCACAAGGGACAACTACACATGCTAATGTCATCCCTGCAATCAACACTACGGTTGACAACACACCAGCCTACCCATTGTTGAATGTGGGCCTTGGGTTGTTTGTTGATCCCACCATGATGGCTCCTTTCCCCTCTGTGTCACCGCCACCCACACAAAATGAGACTACAGACTTGTGCATGGTATAAGCCAGCACCGCTGCACCCAAACAACAACCGCAGCCGCAGCCCCAACCACAACCACAACATCATCTATAGCCACAACACCAACAGTAACCACAACATCACCCGCAGCAGCAGCATCACATGCAGTCGCAACCACAACTACATCCCCACATGCAACCAGCAGGGAGTTATCTTGGCTCATCGCCAGTCCACATGGTTCCCTTCCTCTTTCCCCCACCTGGGGTCATGAGCAAGCTGGTAATGGCCACCTTAATCCTACCTAACTTCACATTGGGAATTCCAGTATGGTATCTCGATCCACCAGCTCAACCACCAATGACCTAGGTTGTTCTAACCCCGGTGCAACCCATCGCGGTGGAGTCTCACCCTCCACCCGACCCTCAAAATCCAACCGTCGCACCTGCATTTGCACTGCCCCACCTGAAAAGGGCTAGGGGCAAGAATGCCAAATCCACCACAGAACTGCGACAAGTCCCACCTTGTGCCATCTATGAGCAACAGGGCCAACCAACTCAGAATTACCCTGAAATCTCAATGATCCATGCACATTTAGATGCCATGGATACAAATGAAAATATCCCCATGGTTGAACTCCCAACTGCACCAATAGTCAGGAACAAGGCATTGAGAACAAACCATGCTTGTGCCCTTTACGGCTTGTATGGCCATTATTCTCACCATTGTCAAGACTTGTCCAAATTTCGAATGGCTCTGGCTGACCTACGTCAAAAGTCACTTGAATCTGAGATCACTCTGATCAACGAAATCCATCCCCCACCTCCTTCTTCAGACACCATTTCCATTTACATGATGTCTAGTTCTACAGACCCTCTTGTCTCCACCATCACCAATAGTCCATCATACCTATCTCTTTCATTGTTTCCCCAGCCACCACCACAACATTAGTTGCAACCTCGACCTCAGTTACCAGGGAAACAGTTACCGGAATTCCCAATGTGAAGTTAGGTAGGCTTAAGGTGGCCATTATCGGCTTGCTCATGAGCCCAGGTGGGGGAAAGAGGAAGGGAATCGTATGGACAGGTGATAAGCCCAGATAACTCCCTGCTGGTTGCATGTGGGGATATGGTTGTGGTTGCGGGTGCGTGAAACGCTACTGGTGCGTGTGTGTGAAACGCTACTGCTGCGGGTGATGTTGCGGCTGCTATTGGTGTTGCAGCTGCAGACGATGTTGTGGTTGTGGTTGGGGCTACGGCTGCAGTTATTGTTTGGGTGCAGTGGTGCTAGATGAGACCATGCACAAGTCTGCAGTCCCATTTCATGTTGGTGGTGGTGACACTAAGGGGAAAGGAGCCGTCATGGTGGGACTGGAAAACAACCCAGGGCCCACATTCAACAATGGGTAGGCTAGTGTGTTGTCAACCATAGTGTTGATTGCAGGGACGAAATTAGCATGTGTAGTCGTCCCTTGTGGCTCAATAGTGGTGATGGTAGGGATAATGTTGGTGCGTGCCGTTAACCCTTGCGGATCATGATAAGTGAGTTGATCAACCGTCAAAATATTCCCTTCGTGAGGGAACATCATGAGATGGAAGACAGTTGATGCAACCATTGTCATGGCATACATATAACTTCTCCTGAGGAGAAGGTTATAGTCCAGTTGAGCGTTGAGGACCTCTATGTCGATCAGCACTATATTCCCAGCTAATGTGATGGGGACATGGGGGAGGATTCCTTGGGATTTAGTGGGATGGCCATCATAAGCCCGCAGAGTTGTGGAGGATGGTTGCAGAATTGGGGATCCAATTTTTTGCCAAACCAGGGTAGACATAACGCACGTAGATGCCCCCTCATCTACTATGCACTGGTGCACAACCAAGTTCCAGATAGATACCGGGATTTGGAAGGCAATGGTCGATGGCATGCATGGTTCTCTATTCTCTGTGTCGAATGTGATCAACTTGGATTCGGAGGGGTCTAAGGCCCCAAGGGTGGCTACTAACGCTTTTCATTGCGTTGGGCACATTTTGAGTACCTCCAGAGCGGACATGGCCGTTGGTGTTTGGGCCAAATCATCCACAATGCTATAGTTGATAGCAGCTCTAGTTGTGGCATTGTTGGCGACTCAGCATATGGGGGGGCGAGGGAAAGGGGGTAATTGAAGAGGTGCATTGACTGACTTGAACGTAGATGTCACTGATGTGTCAGTGGGTTCGATGGTGGTACCATACTGATTCCGTATAGTTTGTAAGTTGACCTCTTCATTCGTCATCGCTAGCAGGTGGTGAACACCTATTTCTGCCATGGGAGGTGCACCCGGAGCATTGGGATTGGGTTGGGGAGGGGGTACGGTTGCCACCAACCCTTGGATAGGTAGTGGGTTCTGGAGCACCATAGGAGGAGGTCCTTGTGGTGCCGGGTTGGGTTGGGCTTGGTTGGTAGCATTGGTGACCTGTTGGGCCTCATTCTTAATGGCCTGCTTAGCTCGACCCATGAGGGGACACTCGAATGTGTAGTGCCCATAGTCCTCAAAACGTGTGCATGGTTGGTTTGTGCGCAACGCGGCGTTGCGTCTCAGTGCATTTTGTCATGGGGAGTTTTGGGTGGGTCATTTTTCCACGACATTTTTGGGTGGGTTTGGTTGTTGACCACCTCCCTGCAGCTGATTATTGGCTTGGTTTCGAGGTCAATTATTCAGGGCCTGCCCTTGTTGATTGTTTGGGGCAGGCTCATTGGGATGGTTTTGTTGTGCAAATACTTGTCCTAATGAAGCGGGTTGAGCACGGGCGGGGGCTTGAACCATTTGCACTAGTGGTGCATAATAAATTTGGGTGGGCTATGGTGCCACAAATGTGGGAATTTGCCCCGCGTATTGCTATGTTGGCCATGCCATGGCCTGAGCCTGCTGCGATAGCGCAGGTTGTGTGTAGGAATTTGTTGCTCTGGACTGGGACGTCATTCTGGCATAGTCCAGAGTTTGGTTTTGGTAAGCACCACTAGCAGTGTTGCTTGGTTGTGGTGTAACAGCAGGTGGTGTCGGATGGTGTTGTGGTTGTTGGGAGACCAAGCCTATGATGTCATCCGCAACATGGGATGCCCCTGGTGCAACCCAGTAGGAGGTGTTTGGATGGGGGGCTTCTGGAATGACGGTGTACAGATATCCAGACTGGGTGTAGATAAGGTCAAACTGTTGGGCTTTTAGTATGGCCTCCTCTTCGGATTGGGGACATTCGGATGCGACGTCCTTTGCTATGGGCGGGAGCAAGGTCTTGACGAACCAATCCAAGAAGATCCTATCGTCAAGTTGGATTTTACATAAGCTACGACGTCGCCTCCACTCATGGATATGGTCAATTATATGTGTCGTAGTGCTTTGGCAATAGGATAACAGGATCTCCACCCCTTCGTCATATCTGACAATGAGTTGGAAATACTATAGGAGCATGAAAGCTAAGGAGTTGAAATCTGGGTACTTGGCCTGTGGTAGCTCAATGTACCATTTGGCTGTGGCACCTGTAAGGGTGTGTTGGAATAGCCTCAACCTGATGGAATCGTCTACGATGCTATTGGACAAGCACCATAGATGGAATGTCATAATATGGTTTTGGGGACATTCCCCTACCTTGCCTTCAAACTTGGGTATGTCTGATGGCAACTTAGTTGGCATTGGAGACCAAAACGCTTGATGGTGAATGGGGTCATTTTTCAATCGAGCCAAATTTGGCAAGTTAAGACGAGCAAAGGAAGATGTGACCCCATGTTGATGTGGGATGGGGGAGGTATGGTGGTGGGGTTTGCAGGTACATAATGCACCTTCATGGTTGGGGGACCTTGTGGTGGCACCATTGTAGATGGGCCAATGCCGGCAAGTGTGGTGGGGGGGATAGTGTGAGTTGATGAGCCACTGCCCCTAAGTATGACGTGAGGGATAGTGTGAATGGAGGGGACATTTCCCCCATGTATGAAAGTAGGGGCAATGTAAGTGGACGGTGCACTTCCCCCCTATGTGGCAGGAGGGGCAGTGTGTGTGGAAGGGCCATTGCCCCCATGTGCTACAAGTGGCCCAACTTGGTTGGTCACTATGGGTGGTGGTAGTTGACTGATGACAGTTTGCATAACTGTGCTTGGGCCACCTGCAAGGTTGTTGGTGACAAGTTGTGGTGTGGACATGGGTCCACTTGCTATGGTTATGCCGAAAAATGGATCTGGATTTGCACCATCCGTGGGGCTTGATGGTGCAGTATGGAGGTCTGGTTTAGACTAGTATGGGTCTAAATCTAAATCAGAGGTTGTGTGGCCCTTTGATGGTGTGGGAGATCACTGAGAACGGTTTCGACGGTGTCGGTTTAATGACTCAAATGGTGGTGGTTTGCCTCTTAGGCGTGAGGAAGAGCATGGGGGATCAATTGTGTTAGAATTTTATCAAATTGATGGGAATGATGTTTGTACCACAGTTTCAGTGGCTTCCTATTCACTGTAGGTGGTCACTCAGCCACCAAGACTGCCAGAAGATAGCGCTTGGCTTTTTCCTCATGGGCGTTTCTACTCAATCGATGGGGGTCATTGCCCGTTTCGCTTGGAAATTCCTCTCAGCGACCAGCTACTTTGGGATCCCGTGGTACTCCTCACAATGAGTTTTTGGGCTGATCCAAAGTACTTCCCACGGTTGAAGCAGTCAGGGACTTATGTCCTCAAAGACTGCAGATTTGTTTGAACTCAGTGTCATGAACTAAGTTGGGTTGATTAATTGGTATGGTGTATTTTTTTTTCTGTCTTTCTAGTATCAGGTGGCTGCAAATGGTTTATGAATTCATCATATTGTAGAAAAGTTCATATCATTGTTGTGCAAGCATTGAATAATCAGAAATTTGTAAACAAATACATTTTTAACCCTGAATGTTGATGACTTCCATCTCTTGGACCATCTGGATTCTCTCATTTGGCTAGGGTTTGAAGGACGATTTCAGGCGTTTCCTACTAAGTGGTTCCCCTACACTACCTGGCCTTTGTGGCCCCTTGGGCGCAGGAGCGGGAAGGCTCCCCGGGTGCCAGGGAATCCCCGGGAGTTCTGCTGATGGAAGAAGGGTCTTCAAGGCCCGGTGGGCTTGAAGGCGCGGGTCGCGCCGCCAATGACCAGCGAGAGAGCCAGGCCGCTAGCCGTAAGAATGGAGCGAGGGGATGCCTTCTGAAAGCCCCCAACATCCCCACAGTTCATGTCTGCTCTGAGAAGGTTAGGGGTACGATCGAGCTTTGGAAAGAAAAAGCTTTGATAGGTAAGTTTGTGGGGATATGGCCCAAGGAAAAGGATCTGATTAGATGGATTAGTGGAGTCTGGAACCCTAAGGGCCACTATGATTTGAAGCTTGGCTCAAAGGGTTTCTTCATGATCATATTTTTCAATCAAGAGGACCATTATCGGATCCTGGAGGGTGGCCCTTACTTATTCTTTTTTGCTGGGTTGTACCTCTGGCCATGGAAGGAGCATTTCAACCCTGAAACAGAGGACTTGACGATGGCCCCAGTTTGGATTCGTCTTTTCTCTCTTCCTGGGGAATACTGGGACCCGGATACCTTGAGGGACATAGGGAATGCCATGGGTGAGTTCATTAAGGTTTCGGAGCAGACGAAAGCCCAGAGGTATACCTCCTTTGCTAGGATATGTGTTTACCTGGATCTCTCCAAGGAACTGCCAAAAGCCATAAACCTGAGCTGGGAGGATGAAGAGTGGCTCCAACCCATTGACTATGAGCAAATACCCTTTAGATGTAAGCAATTCCATGAGTATGGTCACTTGGGACAGAACTACTCACGGTTGGAGGTCAAGACAGCTCCATCTGACCCTAGCCAAGAAAAACCTGGGACATCGCAAGACGACTTTACCCAGGTGAAGAACCGAAGAAGGAAAAAGGCCTCAGGGCACTCTAAAGCCAAAAGAGAGGCACCAGCACGGGAGCCTCGGTCTAGGAATGCTTTCGAGACCTTGGACGGCTTGGAGGAGGAAGGTGCGCCTAAGGGGAAATAATGTGATGCTCATCCCTCCAAAGCCCCAAACCCTTTGATGGGAGTCGAAGCCCAGCAGATGGAGATAGTCGAGGAAGCTGACGATGAGGAAATGGACCTAGGAGAACTAAACCTAGATGCGATAGAAGCAGAGTGTGGAAAGAAGGGGAAGGGTTATGTGTCCAGACGACAGATTGAACTCCAAGAAGCTATTATCAAGGCAAGGGCCCACCCAAACCTAGCGATCGACCCTGATCCCCTTACTAGGCATAAGCGAAAGCCTCTAGAGGAGGAGCAACGTAGAGGAAGGAAGTCGAACAAGCAATGCATTGCAGAGATAGGGGTTAAACTAATCGAATCAGGCCAGTATCCTATGATTAGGGCGGCCCTTTCTGAAGTGTCTAAAGTTTCACAATGAAGGTTATCTCCTGGAACATCAGAGGGTGTGGGAACTCCAGGAAGTGGAAGACTATCGACAGAAAGATTAAGCAGGAGAGCCCTGATATCCTCTTCATCTAGGAAACGAAATGCAGTTCTGAGGGTATGGATAGAATAAGCAGTAAAATCCGGAAAGGTAGCCAGGTGATGGCCCTAGATGCGTCAGGACAGTCAGGAGGTGTAGCAGTCCTCCGGAATCCTCAAGCGGTGGAGCTCTCGAACTGGAGAGCCAATAAGTTTTCTCTTATAGCGGATTTCCGCCATCTTGTTACAGGGATGAAGGGAACTTTGGCAAACACCTATGGCCCTAGCAACTTTCCTGAAAAACAGGCCTTCCTCTACTTCCTGGAATGGGTCAACAGACAAGCTGAGGGAGCCAAATGGGTAATGGGAGGGGATTTCAACCTCATCACCAACCTTGGGGAAAAAAAGGGAGGTCGAATATCCTTGGACAGATATCAAGAGGCCTTTGGGGCCTTCCAGGCTGACAGTTCCTTTGTGGACCTGGAAACCAGTAACAGGTGGTACATGTGGAACAACAAGCGGGGGGGTGAACACTTAGTTGCCTCCCGCCTTGACAGTTTCTTATCTCGGACCTCCTGCTTCAGGAAATAAGAGAAGTCATGACTGAGGTCCTCCCGGCGGTCGGATCTGACCACTGGCCCATCTGCCTTCGCTGGGATGGGTCATGCACCAAGATGGGGAAACCCTTTCGGTTTGAACAATTCTAGATGGAGGATAAAGACTTCAAATACCTCGTGCAACAATGGTGGTAGGAGCTGGTCCCCCATCTGGCACAACAATGTACTGCTTCCAACAAAAACTCAAATCTCTCAAATCCAGAATCCGTACCTGGAATAAGGAGGTGTTTGGTAACATTTTTGAGGACAAGAAAATACTGATTGTTGATCTGGATCAAGTAAGTCAAAAAGGAATGACAGAAGGATGGAATGAGGACATGCAAAAGAAAGAAAAGGATCTATGGGGGCAGCTGGAAGCCCGGGAAAAACTGGAGAGCATATATTGGAAACAAAAATCCAAAGTTAAATGGCTGCAGGAAGGAGAGAAAAACACCAAGTTCTTCCATAATTCAATCATTCAGGATAGACATTCCTCGAGGATTTTGAAACTTAAAAAGATGGAAGGGGGTCGAAGAGAGACACGTTGAGAAATTGAGGAGGAACTCAACCATTATTTTGCAGATATTCTTAATGAAGACCTCCCAGACAGGGAGAGAGATATAGCTCAAATTACAAGGCTAATTCCCCCCTCGCTCTCCAAGGAAGACAATGAAATGATGATCCAACCAGTATCTCTGGAAGAAGTGGAAGAGGCTGTAAATCAGATGGCGCTTGGAAAATCCCCAGGCCCGGATGGGTTCACCTCCAATTTCTTTCACTACTTCTGGGATATGATTAAGGAGGAGGTGGTAGGAATTGTAGAGGAATCGAGGAATAAAAAAGGGGTGCTGAGAGCTTTCAATGCCACGTTCATCGCTCTCATCCCTAAGGAATCGGGGGCAGATTGCCCGGATAAGTTCAGGCCTATATCCTTGTGCAATGTGATCTATAAAATCATCTCGAAAGTCATTGCCAACCACCTGAAGCCTCTCCTCCCCTCTCTGATCTGCCAAGAGCAAGCGAGTTTTGTTGAAGGGCGCCAAATCCTGGATGGGGTCATCCTAGTTCAGGAAGTCTTACATTCCCTGCAAAGCTTGAGACATATCGGTATGCTGATCAAATTGGACATCTCAAAGGCTTACGACAAATTAAACTGGGACTACATATGTAGAATGTTGACTGCCTATGGTTTTTGTCAGGACTAGGTGGACTGGGTCATGGGGCTTATCTCCACCCATTTCTTTAGCATTCTCCTAAATGGAACTCTGACTAGTCCCTTTCATTCATCTAGAGGTCTTAGGCAGGGAGATCCCCTCTCTCCCTTCCTCTTTATCCTTATGGCTAAGGGTCTGAGCCGGCTCCTGCAGTCTAAGCCGAAGCGTGGTGAGCTTCAAGGCATTCGGCTGGCGGAGTCTTTGGAGGCTCAAACCCACCAAAAGTTTGTGGATGACACTATGCTAATGGGGCACCCTTCATTCCAAGAAGCTCACAGCTTCAAATCTTGTCTAAACCTTTTTTCCAAATCCTCTGGTCTCGCGGTTAACCAGGCCAAATCCCAAGTCTTTTTTCTCAATACTTCCCCAGCCACCTAGAGGAACATTCTCTGAATCCTCGGGTTCTCGAAAGGCTCTTTTCCCTCAAAATACCTAGGAGTTCCCCTGAGCCTACGCAATTTGAAGAGTATGTCATGGATGGAACTTATTGACAGGATAAAACAAAAGCTTAGTAGCTGTACCCTTGGACCCCTGAACCTACCTGGTAGGTTGGTCCTGATCAAATCGGTCCTTCAAGCGATGCCTATCTATCTGTTCTTGGTCCTTTCGGCACCGAAATCCGTTCTCCGTGAGATCAGGAGTATTTAGCGCATTTTCCTGTGGGGAGGCAGGGAGGATAAAGAAAAATTTGCCTTGGTTAGCTGGGATAGAATATGTCAACCAAAACTGAAGGGGGGATTGGGCCTAAGAGATCCGGAACTCATGGCCGAAGTCTAGGGGGGGGAAGTTTGGTGGTGATGGGTCTCCCACTCTTCTAAACCTTGGGCGTGCTTATGGTGTTCAAAATATGGCTCCAACAGACCCCAACGACAGTTAATTCGCTTCAACGAGGAGCAACAGGGATCACCTATATGGACAAAGGCGAGAGGTGGAAGGCAGTTGGTCCAACAGCACAACTTCTGGGAGATCCAGGATGAAAGAAGTGCCAGGTTTTGTGAAGACTCATGGAACAAACTCCGTCATCTAAGTGACGACCCAAGATGGGCCCCAATTCAGGAATGCTCTAGGATGGAGGGACGTTATCTAGTCCACCATTTTTAGTAGGACCATCGTCCTAACGATCGAAGGCGGTGGATCTTCTCAATCAAACATGATCAAATCAAGGAGGATGTCTGGGAGGATTTCCAAGAGGAAATGCGAGGAAGGAGCATCAGAAACACAGAGGGACATGATGTCTTGAGATGGGGTTATTTGGACAAAGGAGTTTTCAATATCAAAGAGGCATACAACATCTGAATTAGGAATGATGCCGAGGTAGGGGAACTATGGAAAAATATTTGGACGCTAAACTTATGGCCTAAGGTCACCACCTTTGCTTGGCTGACGGTCAAAGGCCGCATTCTCACAGGTGAGAATCTCAGGAAGCGTGGACTCCAGGGCCCTTCCCAATGCTGTTTATGCTTGCGGGCGGAGGAAACCACAAAACATCTCTTATATAGCTGCCCATTTTTTGCGGCCATCTGGGACAAAGGAGCGGTGGGATTCAAAAGAAGCGATAGGCAAAGAGGCCAGCTGGCAAAAACCATGGTGGAATGGAACCAAAAGACGCTCAAAACAGAATCATCAGGACGATTTGGAATTCCTTACCTGGGATGATGATGTGGTGTATTTGGAAGTAACGGAACGGGCGCATCTTTCGGGACAAGCGCTCCAGCCCGGATGACGTCTGGAAGTTGGTGCGGAAAAATTTGCTTTCCTCCATCAAAAGCATGCAATGGCATGATGAAGATAAGATAATACCTGCTGACAAGATCCATGTTGGGGAATTCTGGGGTCTGGAAAAACCTCAGTTGGATGGGCTTCACAGAGGTAATAGGATCCTGCAGCCATCAAGCCCCAGGTATTGGTCTCTGCCTCCCCCAATGGTTTTCAAGCTTAATTTTGATGGCGCCTCCAGGGGAAACCCGGGCCAGGCAGGATTTGGCGGTCTATGTAGAGACTATCTTGGCAAGATTTTTTTTTTTTGTGGGTTCCATTGGCTATGATTCCAACAACTCCACAGATCTTGAGGGGATGCTCCAAGGCTTGCACTATTTGGTGCGCAGTAACAGCCTGCCGGTGATAATGGAAGGAGACTCCCGCATTCTGGTTCAAATGGCTCGTCGGTTGGCACAAGGTAGGTGGAGTGACCAAGTTTCAACCAGCTGGCGGATGGTTAGCTATGTGGATGAACTACAGGGCATGATCCATGCCCACCCTGCGATCACATTCAGCCACGTGAGACGCGATGCCAACAAGGTGGCGGACCTTCTTGCGAACGTTGGAGTTGAGGGTGAGATGGCATTTCAGTGGGGCCCACTAGAATCGTTTGGTGAGCATGCTTGGGTTCATAATTGTCGTCAGCTAGCGGTGCAGGATCACTTGGGAGATTTGCAGCTGACACACCAAAGCGATGCGATGGAGGTAGAAGGAAAATGGCGCGAGCACGACACGATGGACCGACACCAAGATGAAGGTGAATGTGAATGGATCCATCAAGCGAGGACAGAGAGGGGTGTCCTTGGCTTTTATTTCTCCCATCATGAATGCAAGTAATATGATGAACAGGGTTAGGCGGGCTGAGCGACAGGACAGGGCTTTCCTAGTTTTTAGAGCGCCCCTCATGGAAAGTGGCTCGAGGGAGGTGGTTTGTTTCAGCTCCATATCGTCACCCTGGTTCATGCCTGGTGCAGCAATGAGTCCTCCTTTCCCTTCTTATTATTAGCCATGTTGGGTGAGCTGTTTCCACCGTTCATCCTTGCCCCCTGTCATCTAGCTCCTCTGGCTGTCTTTGTGGCCCCCTAGCCTGGTTTTGGTGAGGATTCTGGTGCCTCGTTGTCCCCGCGCCCTAGCTCACAAGTCCCTTCTGTTGTGAATGATGGGTGGGCGCATCTATTTTCTGTGGTGCATGCATTTTCTAGGTGCGCGTCTTCTGTTTATGGAGCACCCTGTCTGCGGCGCGCTCTCCCTGCAGTGCGCGCTAATTGCGGAGAGCCTGGCCTGCGGTGCGCTCTGTCTGCGGTGTGCCCACACTGCAGTGCGTTCTGTCTGTGGTGCACCCTCCCTGTGGTGTGCACTGTTTGTAGTGTTCCCTCCCTGCGGTGCACGTTGTCTGCAGAGCGCCTGGCCTGTGGTGCGCTCTTTCTACGGCATGCCCACCCTGGGGTGCGCACTGTTTGCGATGCGCACTATCTACGGTGCGCCCTAGCTCATAAGTCCAGTGGCTTAAGATTGCCTTCTCTAGTAGTAGTCCTAGGTAAACATGAAGCAAGTTATCCTTTCTTTTACGAAGTGGGAAGCAACGATGGTGGGGGATGAGGATTCTATGGGTAGAATGGAAGCAGTACAATGGAGAATGGCAGACTCAAGGTGCTTAGTTGTAATATTTAGGAAAGTTAGGCCTGCATGCCTGCGCGATATCTATACCTCAAGACTGACCGAGGTTTTGGCCTCTAGAACGTGCGCCTAGCCATGAGAATTTTTTCTCCCGGCTTGGGGGCTGCTAGACCAGTTATGTTTTCTTCTATGTAATGGTTTCCAGTTGCTGTAATATAAAATTTTATTTACAAAAAAAACCCTGAATGTTGATGACCTAACTAGATGACTACCTTACACTAATATTCCTCTTCAACCAAGAGAAGGTGCTGGGCTCTCAACACAATGGAACTAAGCCCATCTGTAGATCCACAGGTCACCTACCAGATGCAAGGTTGGTCAATAGGGAGGACAGACCCATATCAATCCACCATCCCTGGCATAGTTTTCAAAGTTTTAGTTTCTTGTTCAGTTTTTTCCCTAGGTTAATTTTTCTATTAAATGTAGCTTAGATTGTTGTTTATTTACATTTTCAGTTATTGTTGAGCCTCCTCAAGGCCAATCCAATCCCATTTGGCCACAGTACCAGTTACTGTTGGCCATTCTATGATTTGCAAATCACTCAACTATGCAAAAACGGTCGAATCAAATTTCTAAAAATTCACCTATATTTGGGCTCATTTTCTTCCCAAACAATTGAGCCATTTGTGAATATTCCCATGGTTAGGGGTAAAAGGGCCCATTTTTGAAGTGGGTTTTCAACCATTTGAGGTAATTCTGCACTGTTTGATCATAATCCACTTCACAAAAAGAGGACCTTTACAGGTGCGCGACCCATTTTTGGGCTTCACTGTTTGCTTTTATAGGGACTGTCAATGTGGCTTAGCCACCTCTGTCCAGCTTTATAGTTCAATTTCAGTTTCTGTTACAATTTACTACTGAGCCAGTCATGACCCTGCGAGGTATTCTGGGATACGATGAAGGGAAATCTCATATAGTTCTAGGCCCTTCATTGAATATTGTTCTAAACCATTAAAACCAGATGACCTGAAAGGTAGAAGGGGTAGAAAAGGAGGGCTTCTCACGGTGCTAAGTGTCCTCCCTATTGACCAACCTTGCATCCGGGAGGCGACCTGTGGATCTACGGATGGGCTTAGTCCCATTGTGTTGAGAGCCCGGCACCTTCTCTTGGTTGAAGAGGAATATTAGTGTAAGGTAGTCATCTAGTTAGGCCATCAACATTTAGGGTTAAAAATGTATATGTTTACAAATTTCTGATTATTCAATGCTTGCACAACAATGATATGAACTCTGCTACAATATGATGAATTCATAAACCATTTGCAGCCACATGATACTAGAAAGACAGAAAAAAATACACCATACCAAGTAATCAACCCAACTTAGTTCATGACGCTGACAGAGCCTTAAAATTTATCAATTTACACTAAGTTCAAACAAATCCACAGTCTTTGAGGACATATGTCCCTGACTGCTTCAACTATGGGAAGTACTTGGGCTCAGCCCAGAAACTCATTGTGAGGAGTACCACAGGAACCCAAAAGTAGCTCGCCGCTGAGAGGAATTTCCAAGCGAAATGGGCAACGACCCCCACCGATTGAGTAGAAATGCCCATGAGGAAAAAGCCAAGCGATGTCTTCTAGCAATCTTGGTGGCCGAATGACCACCTACAGCCAATAGGAATCCATTGAAACCGGGGTCCAAACATAATTCACATCAGTTTGATAAACATCTAACACAATTGATCCCCCGCGCTCTTCCTCACGCCTAAGAGGTAAACCACCACCATTCGGGACATTAAACCAACTCTGTCGAAACCGTTCTCAGCAATCTCCCACACCATCAGAAGGCCACACAGCCTCTGATTTACATTCAAACCCATACCAATTAGAACCAGACCTCCATATTGCACCATCAAGCCCCACGGCTAGTGCAAATCTGGATCCATTTTCCGGCATAACCATAGCAAGTGGACCCATGTCGACACCACAACCTATCACCAACAACCCTGCAGGTGGCCCAAGCACAGTCATGCAAACTATCATCAGTCAGCTGCCACCACCCATAGTGACCAGCCAAGATGGCCCACTTACAACACACGGGGGCAGTGGCCCTTCCACACACACTGCCCCTCCTGCCACACAGGGGGGCAATGCACCGTCCACTTACATTGCCCCTATTGTCATACATGGGGGAAATGTCCCCTCCATTCACACTATCTGTCACGTCATACTTGGGGGCAGTGGCTCGTTAACTCACACTGTCCCCCCCACCACACTTGCGGGCATTGGCCCATCTACAATGGTGCCACCACAAGGGCCCCCGGCCATGCAGGTGCATTATGCACCTACAAACCCCACCACCATACCTCCCCCGTTCCACATCAACCTGGGGTCAAATCTGCCTTTCATGGCTCATCTTAACTTGCCAGATTTGGCTCGATTGACAAACGACCCCATTTGCCATCAAGCTTTTTGGCCTCCAATGCCAACTAAGCTGCCAACAAACATCCCCAAGTTTGAAGGCAAGGCAAGGGAATGTCCCCAAAACCATATTATGACATTCCATCTATGGTGCTCATCCAACAGCATCATAGATGATTCCATCAGGCTAAGGCTATTCCAACACACCCTTACAGGTGTCGCGGCCAAATGGTACATTGAGCTACCGTAGGCCAAGTACCCAGATTTCAACTCCTTAGCTTTCACGTTCCTACAATATTTCCAACTCCCTGTTAGATATGATGAAGGGGTGGAGATATTTTTATCCTGTCGCCAAAGCACTGCGACACATATAACCGACCACATCCATGAGTGGCAGTGACATTGCAGCTTATGTAAAATCCAACTTGACGACAGGATCTTCTTTGATTGGTTCCTCAAGACCTTGCTCCCGCCCCTAGCAAAGGACGTCGCATCCGAACATCCCCAATCCGAAGAGCAGGCCATACTTAAAGCCTAACAGTTTGACCTTATCTATGCCCAATCTAGATATCTGTACACCGTCATTCCAGATGCCCCCCATCCAAACACCTCCTACCAGGATGCACCAGGGGCATCCCATGTTGCGGACGGCATCATAGGCTCGGTCTCCCAATAGCCACAGCACCGTTCGACACCACCTGTCGTTACACCACAACCAAGAAATACTGCTAGTTGTGCTTACCAAAACCAAACTCTGAACTATGCCAGAATGATGTCCCAGTCCAAAGCATAAACTTCCTACACACAACCTGTGCTACTGCAGCAAGCTCAGGCCATGGCATGGCCAACACAGTAATACAGGGGGAAAATTCCCACATTTGTGGCACCGCAGCCCACCCAAATTTATTATGCACCACTAGTGCAAGCAGTTCAAGCCCCTGCTCAACCCACTCCATTGGGACAAGCATTTGCACAGCAAAACCGTCCCAACAAGCTTTCCCCCAACAATCAACAAGGGTAGGCCCGGAATAATCGACCCTGAAACCAAGCCAATAATCAACCGCAGGGAGGTGGTCAACAACCAAACCCACCCAAAAATGCCATGGAAAACTGACCCACCCAAAACCCCCCATGATAAAATGCACCAATACACAATGCCCCATTGCACACAAACCAACCATGCACACTTTGTGAGGTCTATGGGCACTACACATTCAAGTGTCCCCCCATGGGTTGAGCTAAGGAGGCCATTTAGAACGAGGCCCAACAGGCCACCAATGCTACCAACTAAGCCCAACCCAACCTAGCACCATAAGGACCTCCTCCTATCGTGCTCCAGAACACACTACCTATCCAAGGATTGGTGGCAACCGCACCCCCTCCCCAACCCAATCCCAATGCTTCGAGGGCACCTCCCATGGCAGAAACAGGTGTTGACCACCTGCTAGCCATGACGACTGAAGAGGTCAACTTACAAACTAGACGAAATCAGTACAGTACCACCATCGAACCTGCTGACACATCAGCGTCATCTACGTCCAAGTCGGTCAACGCACCTCCTCAATTACCCCATTTCCCCCACCCCCCCATACGCCGAGTGGCTAACAACACCACAGCTAGAGCTGCTGTCAGCTATAGCATTATGGATGATTTGGCCCAAACACCAACGGCCATGTCCACTCTTGAGGTACTCAAAATGTACCCAATGCAATGAAAAGCATTACTAGCCGCCCTTGGGGCTGTAGACCCCTCTGACTCCAAGTTGATCATGTTCAACACGGAGAATGGAGAACCACGCATGCCATTGACCATCGACTTCCAAATCCCAGTATCTATCCGGAACTTGGTTGTGCACCAATGCATAGTAGATGAGGGGGCATCTACATGCATTATGTCTACCCTGGTTTGGTAGAAACTTGGATCCCCAATTCTGCAACAATCCTCCACAACTCTGCGGGCTTATGATGGCCATCCCACTAAATCCCAAGCAATCCTCCCCCATGTCCCCGTCACATTAGCTGGGAAGACAGTGTTGATCGACATAGAGGTCGTCAATGCTCAACTGGACTATAACCTTCTCCTCAGGAGAAGTTATATGTATGCCATGAGAGCAGTCGCATCAACTGTCTTCTGTCTCATGATGTTCCCTCGCGAAGGAAAGATCGTGACAGTTGATCAACTCACTTATCATGATCTGCAAGGGTTAACGGCACCTTCCAATGTTATCCCTACCATCACCACTATTAAGCTACAAGGGACAACTACACACGCTAATGTTTTCCCTACAATCAACACTATGGTTGACAACACACCAGCCTACCCATTCTTGAATGTGGGCCCTGGGTTGTTTTTCAATCCCACCATGACGGCTCCTTTCCCCTCAGTGTCACCACCACTGACATGAAATGAGACTGCAGACTTGTGCATGGTCTCATCCAGCACCGCTGCACCTAAACAACAACTGAATCCGCAACCCCAACCACAACCACAACATCATCCGCAGCCACAACATCACCCGTAGCAGCAGTGTTTCGCATAGCCACAACCACAACCACATCCCCACATGCTTCCAGCAGGGAGTTATCTGGGCTCATCGCCAGTCCATACGATTCCCTTCCTCTTTCCCCCACTTGTGGTCATGAGCAATCCTACCTAACTTCACATTGGGAATTCCGGTATGGTATCTCAATCCACCAACTCAACCACCAATGCCCCAGGTTGTTTTAACCTTGGTGCAACCCATTGTGGTGGAGTCTCACCCTCCACCCGGCCCGCAAAAGCCAACCACCGCACCTGCACCTGCACCACCCCACCCAAAAAGGGCCAGGGGCAAGAATGCGAAACCTACCACAGAGACGCGACAAGTCCTGCCTTGCGCCATCTACGAACAACAGGGCCACCCAACTCAAAGTTTCCCTAAAGTCCCAATGATCCATGCGCATTTAGATACCATGGATACAAATGAAAACATCCCCATGGTTGAACTTCCAACCGCCCCGATAGTCAAAAACAAGGCATTGAGAACAAACCATGCTTGTGCCCTTTGCAGTTCCATGTAGAGCTGAGTGAGGGATTTTTTGGGTTAACAAATTGCCCCCTGATGTGTGAGGGCAGGAGCTCATCATATGGCTAATGAACATCATAGGATTTGCTGCGTAGAGGTGGTGCTTCCGGGGCTAGGGCATGGTGGATTTTGGTTTTTGTATTAATATGGTTCCCATCAATGGGCGAGATACAAACAATGTGTGACATGTATATGGACGAGGCAGGAATCCCCATACTCATGACAACGTCAAAAGAATAATTTGATCTATGCTCTAAAATACAAGACCCGATCATATACAATTGATGATACAATAATGGTTGCCTCAATGTGAGGCTGAATACAATACTGATCTGGTACATTGGACCCATGGCATTCTCATGGAATGCTATATCTTCATGACTGATAGTCTGCTAGATCTGGAATGGTACATAGTTGTATGGACTCGCTGATTGAGAGTCGGAGTCTCCATGGTACAAGTATGTTTCATCAATCATAAATCTATGTAGAAGCACTAATGGGGCTTCTGAACACTGTCTCCAATGCAACCCGAAAATTACTAGGGACATAACATGTTTAGGTCCCTCGAATAGAGTCATCAATGTGCTAGAGTCAGGTGACATCTGGGGTCTTTGACCAATTACTGTGTGGACCAAACCCTGTACAATCTCAACGGTGCGATGATGTAGTTGGAGTCGAGCACGTGAGAAACAACCATCCCGAGAGGCACTAAGGACTCCTCTCAAGTGGTCCAAGGAACTCATCAATGAGGTTAATGAAACTAGGATACAGGGACCTCTGGGTCTATTCTCTGGAATATATGTGTTGTCATCGACAGAGTGAGACCTGCCCCTAGTCAAGGCAATGATTTTTCCTTGACCAAGAGCATGAGGGAGATAACCGAAAGGTGTGAGACAATCTGCGGACTGACCCGCTGAATGGGGGGGGAAGGGGGAGGGGAATAATTGAACAGGGGCAAGGGGAGTGTGGTGGACTCAAACTTCCTTTGTTTAGAGTATGATAGCAGGGTATACCAGGAAGCAAATGAAACTTGACTCATGGGAATGGGATCATAGCTGTAATACTGGGAATGTCACTGTAGATGGGAAATACTTGGAAGAGGTGGACACTTTTGATATTGATGGGATCCAAGGAAGACACATTGCAGAGTACTCTGAACAAAGGTGACCCAAAGGGAGAATGCTGCCAAACGGTTTTCTATGGGGTGGTGTCTAGGGACATCGTTATGGTACGATCTCATGGATTTTTGGTGAGCCCGAGAAGGTAAATGCTCGATGGTGCTTTCAATTTTAGAGAGTCTGAAAGAACGAAGAAGACACCAGTGGGGGCTCTTTTTCGTTGGTAGTCTCCTGTGCCTGAAAAATGATAAAAGTATATATAGGAGAGCTCGCCCATCCTGTAGGGGATGAGAGACTTCTTTACCGTTGGTAGTCCAATCAGGGCAGGAAAGGTTAAACCTATATTGACCGGATGGTCATTCAGATACTTTTACGAGCACGAACGAAACCAAGTTTGCTCGGCAATCTTTTCTTGATGAGAAGGCTGGAAAAGAGCTTAATGACAACCCATGGTGAGATTTTTCGTAAAGTGCGGCCCCTCTGCCCAAGAAAGAAAAAAGTATGCAGAGGGGAATGGTCTTGGCTTGAATGTGCCAAGGAGGTCCTTTTCAATTGATGGTCTACATGGTTCACAAAAGGAGGTAAACAAGATGATGTAGATGCCCTTTCATATACTTTAGCGAGTGAGAAAGGAAGCAACTGCGCTCGGCTATCTTTTCATTGTTTTTAGGAGTGAGAAAAGAGCTTAAACGAAACTCCAGTGTGGTAAACCGATTGCGGTGGCACAAGCGGTGCCCCATGTCGGGACGGTGGACAGAGGTCCAAAGGTCATCCACGCAGTATGGACAGAGTAGAAGGCTCTCAAACATACCAATACATGAGCAGGATAGATCACGGTAGAGGCTTGCAAGTCGGTGCGATAGAGGCATGCAAATCAAGGTGGCTCTTGGACAGAGGTCAAGAGAGCGTGTGTGTGAGTTGCGGTGAATGGACTTGATTACATGTGATGTGAGTGCAAGTCCGGGGGTAGTTATATGCCAAATACATACAAGAAAAATAAATTTCTTTTGTGGACAATGTTCTAGAGATCCGCTTAAGGTGCGGTGAATAGAAAAGACAACTATGTGTTAAAATACAAAAAAAAAGTAAAAATGGCATTCCCTAACAGGCGATGGCCCGAACACTCGCATGAGTAGCGGTCAGGAAGTGTGATACAAGTACAGGTCTGTAGACACTTGCATCGTCATGTCATGGTTCGTAAATCGAGGTGACTGGTGGGAAGTGCTGCTGAAATTGATTTATTAAACATGAGACAATGGTCTCATCAGGAGTTGGAAATTTGAGACAGGAGTTGTGAGAGGTGTCTCGAATTGATTCCGGGTGACTTTGTACTAGCAGATGATGGTGTTGTCCTTGATTTTTGCTGAAAAACATTGAAAAACAAGAAAAAGAAAATGAAGCGACTCATTGGTGATGTTAAGCGTAAAATTTCTTGAGGTAGAGCCCATTGCGGGAGTTCTCCAACAGTTGTCCATCAGAGTCAATGAGTGTGTATGCCCCTTTTCCGAGGCAACGGTGGATGACATATGGGCCATACCACATTGACTCGAACTTGCCTTTGCCCAATTTATCATTGGGTTGGTCATAGACTAGAACCATATTGCCTTCGTTGAAGGTGCGAGGTTGGACATGGGAGTCATAGTGGATCTTTGATCGTGTTTTTGCTACTTCAATGGCTTGGAGGGAAGCTCGACGGTCTTTTATGGTTTTCTCGAGTTGGAGGATCCGTTCTTCTAAAGGCGAAGTATCAGGGAGGAGTTCTACAGCTAAGCAGAGGGATGGGATTTGGCACTCTGTAGGGAGTATTGATTCAACGCCATGTACTAGGCGAAAAGGAGTGAAACCGGTTGCGGTTTTTATGGATGTGTGATAAGCCCATAGGGCAGAGAATAGCATGTGATGCCAGTTGGTTTTATGATTTCCTACCATCCTTTGGAGCATTTTTTTGATGATTTTGTTGACTACTTCAACTTGGTCATTTCCCTGGGGGTATTAGGATGATGAGTACTAGTGTTTGAATTTCAACATGGTTGACAATTCAACCCATACAACATCTTGAAAGTGTGCTCCATGGTATGAGACTAATTGCTTAGGAACACCAAATCGTGAAATAACATGGTTAAAGAAGAAGCGTGTTGTGGTTTCAGCTTTGCAATCAAATCTAGGCATGACCTCTGCCCACTTAGTGAAGTAATCGACTGCCATAATGATGTATTTATGACCATTAGCCGAGAGGGGGTTGATTGTCATGAAGTCGATTTCCCACTTGCAAAAGGGGTCGACTGTGACTACGGCGTGTAATGGTGCAGGGGGGGGTTCTTGCCTTTGGGGAAAAGAGCTGACAGTTGTGGCAATGCTTGACTTCCTCTATGCAATCAGCGAAGATGGAGGACCAGAAATATCCAACGCGTAAAAAAATTTGGGCGGTTTCCAGGCCTAAAAGGTGGCCACCACGGGCTCCACTATGGCAGTCGTTGAGGATGGTTTCGGCCTCGTCATGGGTGAGGCAACGACGTAAGATGGTATCAATGCCTTAATGATATATAACATCTCCAATCAGTAAGTGGCAAATGGCTTGATGTCAAATGCGTCGCCTATCCTCACGATTTAAGTGTGCTGTGAACTTTTGTGTTCATAAATAAAGAAGGATGCCCCCATACCATGGGTCGTCCGTGGATATCATGAATAGGAAATCATCAGGGAGATCATCCTTGGGGGGTGATGATGCAGTTAATGGGGCCAGTGCGGTCATGAGGGTGGCCAGCGTGAGTGCCTTTGTGCTTTTCGGGGATACAAACTCTAAGTCGAATTCTTGGAGGACAACTACCCACTTGGTTGCTCGACCTTATAGAAGGTAGTGGCTTAAGAGGTACTGCATTAGGTTTGAATCTGCCACTACATGTGTATGGTTTGCGATGATGTAGTGGCGCAACTTCTAGGCCGAGAAGACGATGGCAAGGGAAAATTTCTCCTCAAGTGAATATCACATTGGGGGTCCTTTTAGCTTCTGACTGATGTAGTAAATCACGTGCTCATGGCGATCATCATCTTCTTGGACCAAGACTCTCACAATGGCGTTGTCTGAGGCCAGCACATAGAGAATGAAGTCTCGGGTGAAATATGGTGCTAAAAGTAATGGTGTAGAAGCCAGGGCTTGTTTGAGTGCATCAAACGATTCTTGCGCTTGTTGGTCCCAAACAAAGGGGATTTTTGTGAGAAGCACGTGAATGAATCCGTAAGCTTTTGTTGTGTACTCTGGTACAAAGCGGCAAAGGAATTTAGCCTTGCCTTGGACGCTCTGTAGTTGGTGCCGAGTTTTTGGGAAAGGAAGATCAAGGATAGCCTGAACTTTGAGGGGATCTACCATTATCCCTTTGTGAGATACGATGAATTTGAGTAGACGGCCTATTGGGACTCAAAAAATGCACTTGAGGGGATTGAGGCGAATTTTGTACTTGCGGCAACATAAAAATACTTGCCGCAAGTCGTTTAAAGGTTGTGCTTGTTTTGGTGATCTAGCGATAAGGTCGTCCAGGAAGACCAAGATGATGTGAATTAAATCATGGAAACAATATGTCATGGCACGTGGGAAGGTGGCTCTAGCGTTTTTCAGGCCAAAGGCATGACTTGATAAGTGAATGTGCCCTATGGGGTTGTGAATGTCGTCTTATAACGGTCTTCCTTCCGGATTTGGATTTGGTTATATCCAAAAAAACCATCCATGAAGGAAAATACTTCATGTCCAGCGCATGCATCGATGATCTGATCAATGAAGGGTGTGGGGAAGTTGTGTTTGGGACATGCCCCATTGAGGTCGCGGAAGTCTGTGCAAACGTGAATGGTACCCTATTTTTTATTCACGGGAATAGGATTAGAAACCCAAGTGGTGTATGCAATGGGGTAGATGAAACTGGTAGTGCGCAAATTCTCTATCTCGACTTTCACCGCGGCCACTTTGGAAGGGTGGATGGGCCATTGCTTTTGGCGTACGGGAACCACATCAGGCCATGTGTCGATGTGGTGTTCCATGGTGGATGGATCTAGGTCGAGCATTTCGGTGTAAGACCAGGTCAAGATGTCACAGAATTATTGGAAGAGATCTTTGCAGGCATTGCCCTCTTCTGAGGAGCAGGATGCCCCCAGCATGATTTCTTCAACAATCTCATAATTGGTTGAGATGTTGATTTTAATGGTTGGAAAAATGTTCACCATATTCCCTTCTTCGAAGGCATCTGGTGCTGGGATGGGGTTCTTGAACCAGTTGACCTTCCTATGGATGAAATCTTTGGTCTCCACGGAAAACTGGTCAGACTGCGGCACAAGTTCTTTGGGGAGGAAGAGTGAGCGATGATGCATGTCGTCCCATGGGTATTCTGAGGTGGTTAGAGCTTCAAGTATCTCTTCATCATTACTGAAGCAACGAAGACACAGGTCTGATGGACCATCGTTGGCGCTGGAGACAAGTGTCTCAGTTGAACTGGACATCATGTAGATGGACATGGTGTCTGAAGAAGGTGGTGGGGGGCGAACTTCTTCAATCAAGGTGATTTCAGACTCAAGGGGATGTTCACGGAGGTCAGCTAGAGCCATTCAAAATTCAAGCATGTCTTGGCAATGGTGAGAATAATGGCCATACAAACCGCAAAGGGCGCAAGCATGGTTTTTTCTCAATGCCTTGTTCCTGACTATCGGTGCGGTTGGGAGTTCAACCACGGGGATGTTTTCGTTTGTATCCATGGCATCCAAATGCACACGGATCATGGGGATTTCAGGGCAATTCTGAGTTGGATGGCCCTGTTGCTCGCAGACGGCACAAGGCCGAACTTGTCGTGCTTCTGTGGTGGATTTGGCATTCTTTCCCCTTGCCCTTTTCGGGTGGGGTGGTACGGGTGTGGGTGCGATGGTTAGCTTTTGCGGGCTGGGTGGAGGGTGAGACTCCACCGCAATAGGTTGCACCAAGGTTAAAACAACTTGGGGCATTGGTGGTTGAGCTGGTGAATTGAGATACCATACCGGAATTCCCAATGAGAAGTTAGGTAGGATTAAGGTGGCCATTACCGGCTTGCTCATGACCCCAGGTGGGGGAAAGAGCAAGGGAATTGTGTGCACTGGTGATGAGCCCAAGTAACTCCCTGTTGGTTGCATGTGGGGATGCGATTGTGGTTGCGGCTGTGCAAAACACTCCTACTGTGGATGATGTTGCGGTTCTTGCTGGTGTTTCAGCTACAGACGGTGTTGGGGTTGGGGTTGGGGCTGCGGCTGCGCTTGTTGTTTAGGTGCAGCGACACTGGATGAGACCATGCATAAGTCTACAGTATCCTTTTGTATCGGTGGCAGTGACACGGAGGGGAAAGGAGTCGTCATGGTGGGATCGACAAACAACCCAAGGCCCACATTCAACAATGGGTAGGCTGGTGTGTTTTCAACCATGGTGTTGATTGCAGGGATAACATTAGTGTGTGTGGTCGGCCCTTGTGGCTCAATGGTGGTGATGGTAGGGATAACGTTGGCAAGTGTCGTTAACCCTTGCAGATCATGATAAGTGAGTTGATCAATCGTCACAATCTTCCCATCGTAGGGGAACATCATGAGATGGAAGACAGTTGATGCGACTACTCTCATGGCCTACATATAACTTCTCTCAAGGAGAAGGCTATAGTCCAGTTGAGCATTGACGACCTCTATGTTAATCAGCACTGTCTTCCCGGCTAATGTGATGGGGACATGGGGGAGGATTCCTTTGGATTTAGTGGGATGTCCATCATAAGCCTGTAGAGTTATGGAGGATGGTTGCAGAATTGGTGATCCAAGTTTCTTCCAAACCAAGGTAGACATAATGCACATGGATGCCCCCTCATCCACTATGCACTGGTGCACAACCAAATTCTGGATGGACACCGGGATTTGAAAGGTGATGGTCGATGGCATGCACGGTTCTTCGTTCTCCGTGTTGAATGTGATCAACTTGGAGTCAGAGGGGTCTACTACCTCAAGGGCGGCTAGTAAGGCTTTTCGCTACGTTGGGCATGTTTTAAGTACCTCAAGAGCAGACATGTGGTTGGCATTTGGGCCAAATCATCCACAATGCTATAGCTAACTACAGCTCTAGGTGTGGCATTATTGGCAATTCTGCGTATGAGGGGGCACGGGAATGGGGGTAACTGAAGAGGTAAGTTGACTGTTTTGGACGTTTATGCCATTGATGTATCAGCGGGTTCGGTGGTGGTACCATACTGATTTCGTCTAGTTTTCAAGTTGACCTCTTCAGTCGTCATGGCTAGTAGGTGGTGAACACCTGTTTCAGTCGTGGGAGGTGCCCCTGGAGCATTGGGATTGGGTTGGGGAGGAGGTGCGGTTGCCACCAATCCTTGAACACCAGCGTGTTTTGAAGCACCATAGGAGGAGGTCCTTGTGGTGTTGGGTTTGGCTGGGCTTGATTTGCAGCGTTCAGAGCCTGTTGAACTTTATTCTGAATGGCCTGCTTAGTGCGACCCATGAGGGGACACTCAAATGTGTAGTGCCCATAAACATCACAGAGTGTGCACAGTTGGTTTGTGTGCAACGGGGCGTTGCGCCTTGGTGCATTTTGTCGTGGGGGGTTTTGGGTGGGTTGGTTTGTTACGGCATTGTTGGGAGGGTTTGGTTGTTGACTGCCTCCCTGTGGTTGGTTATTGGCTTGGTTTCGGGGCCAATTATTCCTAGCTTTCCCTTGTTGATTATTGGGGGTAGGCTAGTTGGGACGGTTTTGTTGTGCGAACACTTGTCCCAACGGAGCGGGTGGAGCAAGGGCGGGGTCTTGAACTGTTTGCACTGGTGGTGCATAGTAGATTTGTGGGGGTGGTGGTGCCACAAATGTGGGAATTTTCCCCGCATACTATTGTGTTGGCCAAGCCATGGCCTGAGCCTGTTGCAGTGGCGCAGGCTGTGCATAAGAAGTTGTTGCTCTGAACTGGGACATCATTCTGGCATAGTCCAGAGTTTGGTATTCGTAAGAAACACTAGCAGTGTTGCTTGGTTGTGGTGTAATGGTAGGTGGTGTCGGATGATCCTGCGGTTGTTGGGAGACAGAGCCTATGATGGCGTCCGTAGCATGAGATTCCCTCGGTGTGTCACGGTAGGAGGTGTATACACGAGGAGCGTCTGGGATGACGGTGTACAAGTATCCAGACTGAGCATAGATAAGGTCAAACTGTTGAGCTTTCAGTATGGCCTCTTCTTTGGATTGGGGACAATCATATGCGACGTCCTTTGCTATGGGTGGGAGCAAGGTCTTAAGGAATCAATCCAAGAAGATTCTTTCATCAAGTTGGATTTTACATAGGCTATGGCGTCGCCACCACTCATGGATATGGTCAGTTATATGAGTGGCAGTGTTCTAACGGTAGGATAGCAGGCTCTCCACCCACTCGTCATATCTGATAGGGAGTTGAAAATATTGTAGGAACATGAAAGCTAGGGAATTTAAGTATGGGTATTTGGCCTATGGTAGCTCAATGTACCATTTGGCCGCGGCACCTGTAAGGACAACATTCGAGTATGGACCATAGTAGTTCTGTAGCAGGGATTTCTCCTTGCTACAGGGGCAGGAACGGCTACCTTCCATCTATAGGACAAAAGGATAGGTTCCTGCATGTGGAAAATGTAGAAAGAAAATAGAATAGACAAAAAGCAAACATAGAAAGAAAATAATGGTCGTGAGCCCCTCTGCAAACACTATTAGGGCTTCACCTTGGCAACCTGCAGACAATCTATTAAGAAAAAACAAACCCGCAAAACATGTTAATAAACAAACCTGCAAATAAACAAGGCTTAGAAAACAACTAAGCTATAAAAATGCATGAAAAACAACAAGATTATACCTCCTTTGGTGAAATGGGCCACCATGCCTTGGCTGGAAGGAAGCACCTCCCTATCTCACTCAGCAATGGAAGAGGAGCTATGGCTCAATGGGGGAAATGAGTGGAAGAGAGAGGTATGTGGGTGGCTTGAGAGGCCAAGGTGTCTCAAGGCATCCATGGGTAGCATAACAGTATGCAAGAGAGGTGTGTTTGAGAGTGACCCCCACCCCTCCTTTTATAGCTTTTTTGGGGACTTTTAGGGTTTTAAGCCCTTGGTCAAGGCTTTAGCCCCTTTCGCCCTAACTTTAGCTCCTTTGAGGGGTTTTAGCCCCTTTTTGGAGGCTTTAGCCCCTAGGAGATCTATTTAGGCTCCTTTTTGGGGTTTTTAAGCCCTTTTACTCATTTTTAAGCCTTTTTGAGGGTGTGGGGCTCTAATGGGGTGTTACGAGGGTCGTGAATGCATGTCCTTAGGTGGTGTAGGCCATGTAGAGCTGAGTGAGGGATTTTTTGGGTTAACAAATTGCCCCCTGATGTGTGAGGGCAGGAGCTCATCATATGGCCGACGGAAATCATAGGATTTGCTGTGTAGAGGTGGTGCTTCCGGGGTTGGGGCATGGTAGATTTTGGTTTTTGTATTAATATGGTTCCCATCAATGGGTGAGATACAAACAATGTGTGACATGTATATGGACAAGGCCGGCATCCCCATGCCCGTTACAATGTCAAAAGAATAATTTGATCTATGCTATAAAATACAAGAGCCGATCATATACAACTGATGATAAATAATGGTTGCCTCAAATGTGAGGCTGAATACAATACTGATCTGGTACATTGGACCCATGGCATTCTCATGGAATGTTATATCTTTATGACTGACTGTTTGTTGGATCTGGAATGGTACATAGCTGTATGGACTCGTTAATTGAGAGTCAGAGTCTCTGTGGTACAAGTATGCTACGTCAATCATAAATCTATATAGAAGCACTACTGGGGCTTCTGAACACTGTCTCCAACGCAACCTGGAAATCACAAGGGACATAACATATTTTAGGTCCCTCGAGTAGACTCATCAATGTGGTAGAGTTAGGTGACATCCGGGGTCTTCAACCAAGTACTGTGCGGACTAAACCCTGTATGAATCTTAACGGTGCGATGATGTAGTTGGAGTCGGGCACGTGAGAAACAACCATCTCGAGAGGCACTAAGGACTCCTCTCAAGTGGTCCAAGGAACTCATCAATGAGGTTAATGAAACTAGGATAGAGGGACCTCTGGTTCTGTCCTCTGGAATATATGTGTTGTTGTCGACAGAGGGAGACCTGCCCCTAGTCAACGCAATGATGTTTCCTTAACCAGAAGCGCTAGGGAGATAACCAAAAAGGTGTGAGACAATCTACAGACTGACCCATTAAATGGAGGGGGAGAGGGGGAGGGAAATAATTGAACAAGGGTAGGGGGAGTGTGGGAGACTCAAGCTTCCTTTGTTCAGAGTATGACGGCAGGGCAGAGCCGGCAACAAATGAAACTTGATTCACGGGAATGGGATCATAGTAGTAATACCAGGAATGTCACTGCAGATGGGCAATACTTGGAGGAGGTAGACACTTTTGATATTGATGGGATCCAAGGAAGACACATTGCAAAGTACTCTGAACAAAGGAGACCCAATGTGGGAATGCTGCCAAACTGTTTTCTGTGGGGTGGTGTCTAGGGACACCGTTGTCGTACGATCTCATGGATTTTAGGCAAGCCCGAGAAAGTAAATGCTCAATGGTGCTTTCAATTTTAGAGAGTCTGAAAGCACAAAGAAGACTCCAATGGGGGATTTTTTTTCATTGGTAGTCTCCTGTGCCCGTAAAAAGGATAAAAGTATACATAGGAGAGCTCGCCCATCCTGTAGGGGATGAGAGACTTCTTTACCATTGGTAGTCCAATCAGGGCAGAAAAGGTTAAACCTATACTGACTGGACGGTCGTTCAGATACTTTTACGAGCATGAACGAAACCAAGTTTTCCCGGTAATATTTTCTTGATGAGAAAGCTGGAAAAGATCTTAACAACAACCTATAGTGATTTTTTTTGTAAGGTACGGCCCCTCTGCCCAAGAAAGCATAAAAGTATGTAGAGGGGAACGATCTTGGCTTGAGTGTGCCAAGGAGGTCCTTTTCAATTGATGGTCTACATGGTCCACAAAAGGAGGTAAACGAGACGATGTAGATGCCCTTTCCTATACTTTAACGAGAAGGAAAGGAAGCAGCTGCGATTGGCTATCTTTTCATTGTTTAAAGGAGTCAGAAAAGAGCTTAAACAAAACTCTAGTATGGTCAACCGATTACGGTGGCACAGGCAGTGCCCCATGTCGGGACTGTGGATAGTGGTCCAAAGGTCATCCATGCAGTATGGACAGAGCAGAAGGCTCTCAAACATACCAATACATGTGCAAGATAGATCACGGCAAAGGCTCACGAGTCGGTGTGGCAAAGGTACGCGAATCGAGGTGGCCCTCGAACAGAAGCCAAGAGAGCATGTGTGTGTGTTGTCATGGATGGATTTGACTACATGCGATGTGAGTGCAAGTCTGGGGCCACTTATATGGCAAATACATGCAAGAAAAAGAAATCATTTTGTGGACAGTGGTCCGGAGGTCCGTGTAAGGTGCGGTGAATAGAAAATACAACTATGTGCTAAAAATACAAAACAAAACTAAAGAATGGTAAACCTTAACGGGTGGTGGCCCAAAAACTCGCATGAGTAGTGGTTGAGAAGTGTGATACAAGTACAGGTCTGTAGACACTTGCATCTTTATGTCATGGCTTCGTAAATCGAGGTGACTTGTGGGAAATGGTCCCGAAATTAATTTATTAAACATGAGACGATGGTCTCATGAACAGATATAAATTTGAGCCCAGAGGTGTGAGAGGTGTCTCGAACTGGTTCCGGGTGACTTTGAATTAGCAACTGATGGTGTTACCCCTAGTGCGTTGGTACACTTAGGAGTTTTTTTGTCGCTATGTATATCCTGTTGAGAAGGCATATGTGGCTTCTCATTTTGTATTGGACATGTTTTGGACATGCGACTTATCTATTTATCTATATATATTTTTGATGCACGTGGATGCGCTTTTATTATGTGGGTCTTTTTATGATGATGTGGAATGCAAATGTCTATGTGATGTATTATTACACTTGTGTGTGCATTTTTGGACATAGTTATGCATGATGTGATGGTTGTATGTTTCCTATATGCGGTTGTGGATGTGCCAATTTAGAATATCATTAGCCATTTCATTTGCGACATTATTGAGGTTTCTGGGAACATGCGTGAATGTGATGGATTTAAATGCTCTAACCATATGTTTAGTGTGCAAGTACTTTCTAAAGAGGCAGGGATCACGTACCCGATAGTAGTTTTTCAACTGAGAAACAAGCAGCTCGAAGTCTAAGAAGACATCGAGATGGTGAATGCCTAACTGGAGAGCGGCGTCCAAGAGGCCATTGACACCATCATATTCAGCCTGGTTGTTGGTTGCAGTGCCCATGCATAGTCCATCGATGTGGATCAACTCATGCAATGGGGAGTAGATGAACCATGCGGCCAAGGCAAGGTTCGGAGACCATATTCTTGCTCCATCAACGAATCCCATATACCAGTTTGAGGTGTGCTCCATCTGAAGCAATGAGAGGAAACAATACATAAGACTCAATTTTGAAAAATGTGTAAAACAACAAATGGAAAGATTATAATACAAGCTGAACTACCATCACTCAAAGGGGTGACATTAGAGGGAAATTCGTTTGGACTTCCATGAGGTCAGCGGTCATTCCTTTATGTGACACGATGAACCCTAGAAGACGCCCCGTTAGGAAACAAAAGACACACTTGAAAGGGTTCAAGCGGATTATGTACTGGCAACATCATATGAATACTTGTCACAAGTCATCGATGTGATGTATTTGCTTCTGCGACGTGCAATGAGGTTGTTGTGACAAACCAACATGATGTGGACAAGGTCTCAGAAGCAGTGTGTCATCGCGCACTGGAAGGTGGATCCAGCATTTTTCAGGCCAAGGGGCATGACTCGATATGTGAATGTGCCCCACGAGGTTGTGAATGATGTCTTGTAATGGTACTCTTTCCAGATCTTGATTTGGTTATATCCGGAAAATCCATCCATGAAGGAAAAGGCTTCATGTCCAGCACATGCATCGATATTCTGATCGATGAACAGTGTGGGGAAATTGTCTTTGGGACATGCCCCATTGAGGTCGTGAAAGTCAGTGCAGATGCGGATGGTACCCTATTTTTTATTCACAGGAACATGATTAGAAACCCAAGTGGTGTAGGCAATGGGGTAGATGAAGCCGGTTGTGCGTAGCTTCTCTATCTCGACTTTCACCGCGGCCACTTTGGATGGATGGATTAGTCGTTGCTTTTGGCGTACGGGTGCCACATCGGGCCATGTGTCGATGTGGTGTTCCACGATGGATGGATATAGGTCGGTCATTTCGGTGTAAGACAAGGTGAAGATGTCACATAATTCTTGGAAGAGAGCTTTGTAGGCATCAACCTCTTCCAGGGAGCAAGATGCCCCCAGCATGATTTCTTCAACAATCTCAGAATTGGTTGAGATGTCGATTTTAATGGTTGGAAAAATGTTCACCATGTCGCCTTATTCGAACGCATCTGGTGTCGGGATGCGGTTCTTGAACCAGTTGACCTTCCCATGGATGAAATCTTTGGTCTCCATGGAAAACTAGTTAAACTGCGACACAAGTTATTCAAGGAGGAAGAACAAGCGATGGTGCATGTCGTCCCATGGGTATTCCAGGGCGGTCAGAGCTTCAAGTATCTCCTCATCATTGCGGAAGCAACGAAGAGATACATCTAATGAACCGTCATGGGACACGGAGATGAGCGGGTCGGTGGAACTGGACATCATGTAGATGGACATGGTGTCTAATGAAGGAGGTGGGGGGTGAACTTCTTCGATCAAGGTGATTTCAAGAATCAAGGGAATGTTGATGGAGGTCAGCTAGAGCCATTCGAAATTCAGGAAAGTCTTGGAAACGGTGAGAGTAATGTCCATACAAGCCGCAGAGGGAGCAAGCATGGTTTGTTCTCAATGCCTTGTTTCTTACTACTGGCCCGCTTGGAAGCTCAACGATGGGGAGGTTTTCATTTGTATCCATGGCATCCAAACACACGTGGACCATTGGGATCACATGGCAATTCTAAGTTGGATGGCCCTATTGCTCATAGACAACGCAAGGCAATATTGGCCGAGGTTGTGCGGTAGTTTTGGCATTCTTGCCCCTAGCCCTTTTCGGGTGGGGCAATGCGGGTATGGGTGTGGCGGTTGGATTTTGCAGGCTAGGTGGAGGGTGACACTCGACCGCAATGGGTTGCACTGGGGTTAAGACAACCTGGTGCATTGGTGGTTGAGCTAGTGGATCAATATACCACACTGAAATTCCCAATGTAAAGTTGTGTAGGCTTAAGGTGGCCATTACTAGCTTGCTCATGACACCAAGTGGGGGAAAGAGGAAGGGAATCATATGGACTAGAGATGAGCCCAGATAACTCCCTGTTGGTTGCATGTGGGGATGTGGTTGTGGTTGCGGCTGTGCGTAATGCTGCTGTTGCGAGTGATGTTGTGGTTGCTATTGGTGTTGCGGCTGCGGATGATGTTGTGGTTGCGGTTGGGGTTGTGGCTGCGGTTGTTGTTTGGGTGCAGCGGTGCTTGATGAGACCATGCACAAGTTCGTAGTTTCATTTTGTGTCGATGGTGGTGACACTAATGGGAAAGGAGCCATCATGGTAGTATCAGAAAACAACCCAGGGCCCACATTCAACAATGGGGAGGCTGGTGTGTTTTCAACCATGGTGTTGATTACAGGGATGACATTGGCATGTGTGGTTGTCCCTTGCAGCTCAATGGTGGTGATGGTAGGGATAACGTTGGCCGGTTCCGTTAACCCTTGCAGATCATGATAAGTGAGTTGATCAATCGTCGCAATCTTCCCTTCGTGGGGGAACATCATGATATGGAAGACAGTTGATGTGACAAATCACATGGCGTACATATAACTTCTCCCAAGGAGAAGGTTATAGTCCAGTTGAGCATTGATGACCTCTATGTCGATCAACACTATCTTCCCGGCTAATGTGATGGGGACATGGGGGAGGATTCCTTGGGCTTTAGTGGGATGTCCATCATAAGCCCACAAAGTTGTGGAGGATAGTTGCAGAATTGGTGATCCAAGTTTCCGCCAAACCAGGGTAGACATAAGGCACGTGGATGCCCCCTCATCCATTATGCACCGGCGCACAACCAAATTCTAGATGGACATTGGGATTTGAAAGGTGATGGCTGATTGCATGCGTGGTTCTCCATTCTCCATGTCGAATGTGATCAACTTGGAGTCGGAGGGGTCTACTGCCCCAAGGGCGGCTAGTAAGGCTTTCCATTGTGTTGGGCATTGTTAGCACTCAGAATATACCCAGGTTGTAAAAGGTATACTCCAAGGTAACAGCAAAACCACTTTAGGAAGTAACTGGTATTTTCTTCCAGAGAGAAATCTCTCAATAAAGATTTAACAGGACCAGATTTAAGATAACATTTAAAGATTTATGTATTTGGCTGAAACAATCACATAACCATTGGGCATGGAGTCATATACAATATAGAGATACCACAAAGACATATACATGAGATTCATCAAAGGCAAGGTAATCACATCATCACAGTCATTCAAATTGATCCAGGTGAAACAGAAGAAATGAAGAAACAACCCATTAATGCAGAGCATCAACAAGGATGAGTTCTATATCAACTTTAGCAGAAGTATCATATAATATCTGAAATTGATGACCAGAGCATAAACACATGAATTCCAATCATCTAACGCTATATTCCAGATACGAGGAAGAAACAAAATGGAATGTTACACAAGGGAAATACAATCACATAAAGAAAGAAGCACAGACTGTAATATCAACGACACATGAATCTCTGACAAAAAACCCTCATGCATTTACTTTGTTATTTCCAAAAACAGATATGTTCTCCAAAATTATTCCCCTCCCGATGGGTTCCAACCCCCATCTCCTAAAAGACATGCAAATTTATACATAAAACAATATCTCTTCCAAGAAGATCAATAACTGAATGATCGGCATGATTAAGAGTTTTGTAACCGAATTCCTAACACCTAGGAAGTTTGTTACAACTCCACTCCTAACAGATCATAAAGTAAAAATCAACTTGATAACAAATTTCTGCCTAGCCAGCCTCCACGTCTTTGCCCCATCAGCTCCACGTCTTTGTCTCATCAGCTCCACGTCTTTGCCCCATCAGCTCCACGTCTTTGCCCCATCAGCTCCACGTCTGCATGACACCTGTTCCTAAGGATGAAGGACATACTTTGTTTTTCCAAACCGCTCCACAGCTTTCCACTGCTCCGAACTTGGGGTGTCACATTTTGTCATTTCCCGAATTGATACTTCGAGCTCCATATATGCTTCATAGGACTTCTTGGGCAACCTGCTTCTGATGATCGCGAACTTCTACAGGATTTTGAAATCTTCTGTTAACATATCCACAATGGTCTTCCCTGTTAGGCTTTTCTCCAAATCATTAAATTTGGAGTGTTCCATGTGGCACTGGACAAGCAGGTTATGATAATGTTCCTGTGAGAACATCTGCCCCTCTCCGTCCCAGAAAGAAGGCAATCCGTCCTCGAACAGCTCTCTAAACTCCTGTTTAAAATTATTAACCTGCAAAAGCAATCCTTCTGATTTATCTTGGACTGTCTTGATTAAGTGATGCTTGTGGATGATTTTCTTTGCCCACATCACTATTGACACTCTGTCTTTTATGCCCATCTCGTGCAATTTCTGATATGTCAGTGAATTCAAAAAATTTAGTGTGTTCTGAGGTGTAGTAAGGGCTCTTTTCTCCATATGTTCATTTACCAGTTTTAATCTCTGGTGAGCCAACTTTATCATTATATTCAAATCATCAATAAAATTTAGATAGTGCCGGAACTTGGTAATCTCTATACACAAGGTATCCCAATTGATATGTTTTGCCCCTTGAAGAGGGCCTTTCCCGATGCTTCTTTATTTTAACTCATCGAATTTTTTCCGCAATTGATTTATGTCCTGTAATATTTGCTTTTTACTTTCACTTACTTTGGCCAATTCAGCTTTTACCTTTTCATTCTCTGCCTTCAAATCTTTAATTGCTTCTTCTTTCAAGCTCACCTGGGACATTGGCACCAACAAATCATCGGTAGAGAAATCATCTAATGGCTTGTGGATATTCACAACGGACAGGTCTTCATCAGCGGGGGTTTGACTCATTAACTCTTCCATGATTTCCTTCTCGTCACTTTGGTATTTTTTCATTGAGGAAATCTGGGATAATAGTTCATTCCACTCAGCCTCCCACCTGTCCCTTTCTTCCTGCAGTTCGACAGCTTTTCCCTTGTACTCCATCATCTCTTGATGGACTTTATCCTTTTCCTCCTGCAAAGCCATTAATTCAGCTGATTGGACATGCTCTGAACCTGGAATTTTTAGCCTTTTCTTTAAGACCTGGAGTGCATTGTCTTTTTCGTCTAGCATCCTCCTAATCGCCTGGGTATTGTCTGAACTAACAATGTCTGTCTGCAGCTTTCTAATCTGAATGACATTTGCTTTATTTTCAACTTTCTCATGCCTCAATTGAATTTCTAATTTGTCTATCAAAACTTGCAATTTATTAATCCTTACCATGGCTTGCAATAAGTCTGAGTAAATGATGTCACTAGTCTGTTTGTGCAGTTGTATCTTATCCGGAGTACTGATTTTGTCCAGCCGGATCTCCATTTCAGACATCTTCTTGTCATTTACTATAGCCATCTTAAATGTATTTCTCTCAGCCTCTCTAGCAGAAACTAGAGAGGTTTTGGAATTGTACAAGCTTCTCACTTTCGGGAGAAAATTCCTTGTCTCCTCCAGAGACTGTTTCCTCTTTTCCATATAGCTGGTTTTGAGCTCTTATTTCGACTTAAATGCCGGGCTTGATTCTGAACTGTCTACATCACCCTCTACATTTTTAAAAGATAATTGGTTCACTTGCACTGTTTTCATGGGAATTAGGGCAAATTTTTTGAAAACATCAGAAACTTCCTCATTTACCATTTCACCACCTTCAAGCAGCTTTGCCTTTTTATGGGACCCCTCTTCATCTACTTCCATACTTTCAGTTTCAGACAAACTTCTCTTAACTGCCATACTAGCACCTTCATTAGACTTTGATCCCTCAGTAAACCACAGCAAATTGGTCGTTTCAGCCAACCCCTCAACAGATTGGTGATCAAAAGGTTTATTCTTGTTTGCTTGCTTTCTCAAAGAGATCACATGGTGGGGATCGAAGTTTACCCTTGGCTCTTTTTTGAAATCCAGACTCTCTAGCAACTTTTCTATAAAAGCCAAGGCACCTTTACTTTTAAAAATGAAAGTGCCCACCTTAAGCGGAAATTTTATGTTTGAGGATTTTTTGAAAGCACCAACGTGCTCTTCTTCAGACTGTAGCCTCTGCCTCATAAATTCCAGAGCAAATATCCTTGGGGTTAAAAAGGCAGGTAATTTATACAGATGCCCTGTAAATCCATAAATCCTTAGCACAATAGAATCCTTCTGTAGAAACCAATCCCCAATGCGATCCTCAGGTGAGGACTGCATCAATCTTTTCATCTCGTTCAGGACACGAGGCAATTCCTAATCAAATAACATCTTATACACTTCTGACATTATTGAATTAGCGAACTCGAACACGTTAATTTGCTTTGGCAGATCCGAAGAACAGATGGTATTCAGAAACTAGAGTTCATTGACATTGGAGCATAATAACATGTTAAACAGGTAGGTCTGGAACCTAAAAAACCGCACCCTGGGAAACTCGCTTAGCTGAAGATGGATCGCTTCAGCTAGGTATTCGTCCAGACTAAAAACCGGGGTTGACTGAGACTCAGAATCAAAGGAGCTTATTCTCAACAAAAATCCGAGAACGACCTCGCTCACACAACAATCATCATCCAGACCTAGAATTTGACAAACTAAAGAAATGACTAATTGGACTTCACTCTTGAAAATATGTACATGATAAGGTAGGAATATACCATCTAGAGATTGACCATCCTTTAGAACACAAGACAGAAATTTGCAGCAGGTTTCGGCATCGCACTTCTTGTATGACTCGACCAGGATTGACTCATTTACTGCCTCACAACTATCCGGGTAATTTTCAGGTAAACTAAGGTTCTCCCGGATGACTTTAGCACTGACCTTACACAGAATTCGGGATGTAGACTGACTGACGATAATATGCTGGGACAGGGAGTAATTGACCGCACACCACTCTACAAACTCCAGGAAATGGAGGGTTTGCTCGAGGGTGAAGTAGTATGAAAAAGACTTGCACACATTCAATACATCGTTGCCTTGGGAGTTGTAATACCATAGTTTTTCCTTAGTGACAGAGATGCTCCCTATGGATAGGAAAGGGTTGCACACACCCCTATCCCTGTCCACTAAAAACTTCTCTCTGTCATCTATGGCCTGGCCAGACACTTGGATTTCTTTCCCCCGGTCCATTACTTAATTTACAGAGGAAATTTGGACGGAGGAATTACAAGGTTTAAGTCTTACCTAGCGGACTGTAGAGGCACGTGCTTGGAACATGCCTGAAACTGAAAACTGGAAGGTTCTGAATCGCCCCATCCTTTTCACCCTTCCCGAACAAATAAAATAATCAATCATTGAAGTCAACCCGTCTCTTATAGGCCCAATTTTGTCTCCGGAGCCTACCATAACTCGCCACGTGGACCATAATTTATTTTCCGCAATCACCGCCTGTCCCTATATGCCGCGCACTTCCATTCCCCGGCTTCATCCAGGACCGTTGATCAGATCCTTCCTTAACTTCTGACCCTTGGATCATCTGCCACGTACCTCTTTTTCGTCGGGCATCTTGATTATAACCACCGCGCAACTTTGAGCTCCGGAATCATCCGCAACCATCAATGTGATAATATTTAACTTTCCACCGTCGGATCAAATGCCACGTACCAAATTCCGCTGGGTGCTTTAGGCTTATCCGCCGTGCAAGTCTAATCTCCGGAATTATTCTCAGCCATCGATGTGATAATCTTTAACTTTCCACCGTCGGATCAAATGCCACGTACCAAATTCCGCTGGGCACTTCGGAATTATCTACCGCGCCAGTTCACTCTTCGGAAATCATAATAGCCATTGATTTGATTCACTTTGATTTTCAACCGTCAGATCGATCACCGAATAACTCATTTCGCTGGGCGCTTTAGGTTTATCGGTCGTGCAGGTTCTGGTTCCGGAATCAATCTCAACTGTGGATGTGATCCGACTTCACCTCTTCGCCATTGGATTGAGTAGCATGTACCTGATTCCGCGGGACTGTATTACTTTAACCAACATGCGATTTCACAAGGCGGATTAAATGTGGACCGTAGATTTGCCCGAAACAGATTGACAGCCATCGATCTGTGCACCCAATGAGCGTCCGGACATATGTTATCTCCCTTGCAATTTTGGAGAGCGGAGAGGATATCGGCCATTGATTTTATTCCTTCTCCCACCGTGGCTTAGGATCTTTGGTAACTTAATTGCCTTTTTTCCTATCGCCCCATTCTTACAATATATACTTTAACCAAAGTTTGGTAAACACTTGTTGTTTCTCCTCCACCATGGTTTTTAATCCCTTTGCTAAATAATGGTGTTAACAGGCATGCTTTAAGTACCTCAAGAGCGGACATGGTAGTTGGTGTTTGGGTCAAATAATCCAGAATGCTATAGCTGACAGCAGCTCTAGCCCGTGGCATTATTGGAAACTCTGCGTATGGGGGGGCGTGGGAACGGGGGTAACTGAAGAGGTGCATTGGTCGATTTGGACGGGGATGCCACTGATGTGTCAACGGGTTCGGCGGTGGTTCCGTACTGGTTCCATCTGGTTTGTAAGTTGACTTCTTCAGTCATCATAGCTAGCAGGTGGTGGACACATGTTTCGGCCGTGGGAGGTGCCCCCGGAGCATTGGGATTGGCTTGGGGAGGGGGTGCGGTTTCCAACAACCCTTGGACTGGTACCGGGTTTTGAAGCACCATAGGGTGAGATCCTTGTGGTTTTGGGTTGGGTTGGGCTTGGTTTGTCGCATTGGCGTCCTGCTGGACCTCGTTCTAAATGGCCTACTTAGCTCGACCCATGAGGGGACACTCGAATGTGTAGTGCCCATAGACTTCACAGAGTGTGCATGGTTGGTTTGTACACAACGGGGCGTTGCGTCTTGGTGTGTTTTGTCATGGGGGGTTTTGGGCTGGCCGGTTTGCTACGGCATTGTTGGAAGGGTTTGGTTGTTGGCTTGGTTCCAGAGCCAATTATTTCTAACTTGCCCTTGTTGATTGTTGGGGGCAAGCTGGTTGGGATAGGTTTGTTGTGCGAACACTTGTCCCAACGAAGTGGGTGGAGCGGGGGCAGGGGCTTGAACTGGTTGCACTGGTGGTGCATAGTAGATTTGTGGGGGTGGCGGTGCAACAAATGTGGGAATTTTCCCCACATACTACTATGTTGTCCAAGCCATGGCCTGAGCCTGCTGTGGTGGTGCAGGCTGTGCGTAGGAAGTTGTTGCTCCGGACTGGGACATCATTCTGGCATAGTCTGGAGTTTGGTTCTAGTAAGCAATAGTAGCAGTATTGCTTGGTTGTGGTGGAGCTACAGGTGGTGTTGGTCGATGTTGTGTCTATTGGGAGACCGATCCTATGATGCCATCTGCAGCATGGGATTCCCTCGGTGCATCGCGGTAAGAGGTGCCTGCACGGGGAGCATCTGGGATGACGATATACAGCTATCCGGACTGAGCATAGATGAGGTCAAACTATTGAGTTTTTAGTATGGCCTCTTCTTCGAATTGGGGACGTTCGGATGCGACGTCCTTTGCTATGGGTGGGAGCAAGGTCTTGAGGAACCAATCCAAGAAGATCTTGTTGTCAAGTTGGATTTTACATAAGCTACGGCATCACCACCACTCATGGATGTGGTCTGTTATATGAGTGGTGGTGTTATGATGGCAGGATAGCAGGATCTCCACCCCCTCATCATATCTGAAGGGGAGTTGGAAATACTGTAGGAACATGAAAGCTAGGAAGTTGAAATCAGGGTACTTGGCTTGTGGCAGCTCAATGTACCATTTGGTCGCAGCACCTGTAAGGGTGCGTTAGAATAACCTTAGCCTGATGGAATCGTCTACAATGTTGTTTGACGAGCACCATAGATGAAATGTCTTTATGTGGTTTTGAGGACATTCCCCTGCTTTGCCTTCAAACTTGGGAATGTCTGATGGCAGCTTGGTTGGTATGGGAGGCCAAAAAGCTTGGTGGCAGATGGGGTCGTTTGTTAACCAAGCCAAATCAGGCAAGTTAAGATGAGCCATGAATGGCATATTTGACCCCAGGTTGATGTCAGATGGAGCTGCGATGGTGGTGGGGTTTACAAGTGCATAATGCATCTGCACAGCTGGGGGTGCTTGCGATGGCACCATTGTGGATGGGCCAATGCCCCCAAGTGTTGTGGGGGGGACAGTATGGGTGGCGGGGACATTGCCCCCATGTATGATAGTAGGGAAAACATAAGTGGAAGGTCCATTGCCCCCCTGTGTGGAAGGAGGGGTGGTGTATGTGGAGGGGCCACTGCCCCTGTGTGTTGCAGATGGGCCAGCTTGGCTGGTCACTATGGGTGGTGGCAACTAACTGATGACAGTTTGCATGACTGTGCTTGGGCCACCTACAAGGTTGTTGGTGACAAGTTGTGGTGTGGACATGGGTCCACTTGCTATGGCTATGCCGAAAAATGGATCTGGGTTTGTACTAGCCATGGGGCTTGATGGTGAAGTATGGAGGTCTGGTTCAGACTGATACGGGTCTGAATTTGAATCAAAGGTTGTGTGGCCTTCTGATGGTGTGTGAGGTCATTGAGAATGGTTTCAACGGTGTCAGTTTAATTTTCCGAATGGTGGTGGTTCTCCTATTAGGCATGAGGAAGAGCATGGGGGATCAATTGTGTTATATGTTTAACAAAATGGTGGGAATGATTTTTGGATCTCGGTTTCAATGGATTCCTATTGGCTGTAGGTGGTCACTCGGCCACCAAGACTGCCAGAAGACAGTGCTTGGCGTTTTCCTCACGAGCGTTTCTACTCAATCGGTGGGGGTCATTGCCCGTTTCGCTTGGCAATTTCTCTCAGTGGCCAGCTACTTTGGGGTTCCCGTGGTACTCCTCACAATGAGTTTCTGGGTAGATCCCAAGTACTTCCCATGGTTGAAGTAATCAGGGACTTATGTCCTCAAAGACTGCAGATTGTTTGAACTTAGTGTTACTTGATAAATTTTAAGGCTCTCTCAGCGTCATGAACTGAGTTGGGTTGATTACTTGGTATGGTGTATTTTTTTTTCTATCTTTCTGGTATTTGGTAGTTGCAAATGGTTTATGAATTCATCATATTGTGGTAGAGTTCATGTCATTGTGGATGCAAGCATTGAGTAATTAGAAATTTGTCAACATATACATTTTTAACCCTGAATGTTGATGGCCTAACTAGATGACTACCTTACACTGATATTCTTCTTTAACAAAGAGAAGACATTAGGCTCTCAACACAATGGGACTAAGCCCATCCATAGATCCACAGGTCACCTCTCGGATGCAAGGTTGGTCAACAAGGAGGGCACTTAGCGCCGTGAGAAGCCCTCCTTCTCTACCCCCTCTACCTTCCAGGTCATCCAGTTTTAATGGTTTTAGAACAATATTCAATGAAGGGCATAGGACTATATGAGATTTCCCTTTGTCGTATCCCAGAATACCCCAAAGGGTGATGACTGGGTAGAGGAGGAAGGGTAAGCAAGACTGTTAATTTTATTGTCAATTTTAGTTAAACCACATTCATTAACCCATTGAGTATTTAACTTACACTTTGTTATGTAAATAAAATTGCAATAAAATGAAACAGAAACAGAAATGAAATGGTTCAAATGGACAGAGGCAGCTGAGCCGCACTGATAGTCCCAATAAAAGAAAACAGTGAAGCCCAAAAATGGGTCGCACGCCTGTAAAAGTCATGTTTTTGCGAAGTGGATTCTAATCAAACCATGAGGAATTACCTCAAACGGATGAAAACCCACTTCAGAAATGGGCCCTTTTATCCCTAATGAAGAGCGGATTTGCAAATGGCTCAACTGTTTGGGAATAAAATGAGCCCGGACACAGGTGAATTTTCATAAATTCAGGTCGGTCGTTTTTGCACAGTTGAGTGATTTGCAAATCATAGAATGGCCAACAGTAACTGGTATTGTGGCCAAATGGGCTTGGATTGGCCTTGAGGAGGCTCAAAAATAACTGAAAATGTAAATAAACAGAAATCTAAGCTACATTTAACAAAAAAATTAACATAGGGAAAAAAACTGAACAAGAAACTAAACCTTTGAAAACTAACCCAGGGATCCTATGGGATCGACTTGGTATGGTCGCCAGTTCTGTAGCAGGGATTTCTCCTTGCTACAGGGTCAGGAATGGATCCCTTCCATCTATAGGATGGAAGGGTAGGTTCCTGTGTGGAAATGCATAAAATAAAAGCGGGAATGAAACTAGACAGAAATAAAAGCAAAGAACGGAAAGAAGAGAAATGATGGAGAACCCCTCTGCAAACAACAGGTTAGGGTTCCGCTTCCAATAACCTGCAAACAACTGTTAGAAACTAGAAACCTCCAAAACAATTTAGGCAATAAACCTACAAATAAACCATGGATTAGAAAGCAAAGAAATCATTAAGAAAAAACAGAAAATAACAAGCTATACCTTCTCTTTGGGTGGAACGAGCCACCATGCCTTGGCTTGAAGAAGCACCTCTCTCTTCGATGGGGGAGCTATGGCTCATGGAGATGGAGGAGAGGGAGTGTTGGTGGCTTGAGAGACAAAGGGTCTCAAGGAATCCATGGGATCCATAACCATATGCAAGGGAGAAGTGTTTTGAGAGTGACCCCCCACCCTCCTTTTATAGCGTTTTGGGGGTTTTACGGTTTTAAGCCCATGGTCCAGGCTTTAGCCCCTTTTTTGGGCTTTTAGCCCCTTCCACCCTAATTTTAGTTCCTTTTAAGTTTTTACGCTCCTTTGAGGGGTTTTAGCCCCTTTTTGGAGGCTTTAGCCCCTTTTTGGAGGCTTTAGCCCCTTTTTGGAGGCTTTAGCCCCTAGGAGACTTATTTAGGCTCATTTTTGGGGTTTTTAAGCCCTTTTACTCATTTTTAAGCCTTTTTGAGGGTGTGGGGGTCTAATGGGGTGTTACAAGGGTCATGAATGGGTGTCCTTGGATGCTGTAGGCCATGTAGAGCTGAGTGAGGGAATTTTTTGGTTAACAGATTGCCCCCAGATGTGTGAGGGCAGGAGCTCATTGTATGACCGACGGACATCATAGGATTTGCTACGTAGAGGTGGTGCTTCCAGGGCTGGGGCATGGTGGCTTTTGGTTTTTGTATTAATATGGTTCCCATCAATGGGTGAGATACAAACAAAGTGTGAAATGTATATGGACGAGGTAGGCATCCCCATGCTTGTGACAATGTCAAAAGAATAATTTGATCTATGATCTAAAATACAAGAGCCGATCATATACAACTGATGATACAATAATGGTTGCCTCAATGTGAGGCTGAATACAATACTGATCTGGTACATTAGACCCATGGAATTCTCATGGAATGCCATATCTTCATGACTAATGGTCTGCCATGCGATCTACTGGATTTGGAACGGTACATAGCTGCATGGACTCGCTGATTGAGAGTCAGAGTCTCTGTGGTACAAGTATGCTACATCAATCATAAATCTATATAGAAGTACTATTGGGGCTTCTGAACACTATCTGCAACGCAACCCGGAAATCACCAGGGACATAACCTATTTAGGTCCCTCGAATAGACTCATCAATGTGTTAGAGTGAGGTGACATTCAGAGTCTTCGACCAAGTATTGTGCAAACCAAACTCTGTACGATTCTCAATGGTGCGATGATGTAGTTGGAGTCGAGCACGTGAGAAACAACCATCCCGAGAGGCACTAAGGACTCCTCTCAAGTGGTCCAAGGAACTCATCAATGAGGTTAATGAAACCAGGGTATATGGACCTCTAGGTCTATCCTCTGGAATATATGTGTTGTCGTCAATAGAGGGAGACCTGTCCCTAGTGAAGGCAATGATGTTTCCTTGACCAGGAATGCGAGGGAGATAACTGAAAAGTGTGAGACAATATACAGACTGACCCACTGAATTGGGGGGGGAGGGGCAAGGGAATAATTGAATAGGTGCAGGGGGAGTGTGGTGGACTCAAACTTCCTTTTTTCAAAGTATGACAGCAGGGCAGACCAGGCAGCAAATGAAACTTGACTCATGGGAATGGGATCATAGCTGTAATACCAGGAATGTCACTACAGATGGGAAATACTTAGAAGAGGTGGAAAGTTTTGATATTGATGGGATCCAAGGAAGACACATTGCAGAGTACTCTAAACAAAGGAGACCCAAAGGGGGAATGCTGCCAAACTATTTTCTGTGGGGTGGTGTCTAGGGACACCGTTATGGTACGATCTCGTGTATTTTTGGCGAGCCCGAGAAGGTAAATGCTCGATGGTGCTTTCAATTTTAGAGAGTCTAAAAGCATGAAGAAGACTCCAGTGGGGGCTATTTTTCATTGGTAGTCTCCTGTGCCCAAAAAAGGATAAAAGTATACATAGGACAGCTTGCCCATCCTGTAGGAGATGAGAGACTTCTTTACCGTCGGTAGTACAATCAGGCCAAAAAAGGTTAAACCTATACTGACTGAACGGTCATTCAAATACTTTTATGAGCATGAACGAAACCAAGTTTGCTCGATAATCTTTTCTTGATGAGAAGGCTGGAAAAGATCTTAACGACAACCCATGGTGAACTTTTTCGTAAAGTGTGGCCCCTTTTCCCCTAGAAAGCATAAAAGTATGCAGAGGGGAACGATCTTGGCTTGAATGTGCCAAGGAGGTCCTTTTCAACTGATGGTCTACATGGTTTGCAAAAGGAGGTAAACGAGACAATGTAGACGCCCTTTCCTATACTTTAGCGAGTGGGAAAGAAAGCAGTTGTGCTCGGCTATCTTTTCATTGTTTTTAGGAGTCAGAAAAGAGCTTAAATGAAACTCCAATGTGGTCAACCGATTGTGGTGGCACAGGTAGTTCCCCATGTCGGCACAGTGGACAGAGGTCCAAAGGTCATCCACGCAGTATGGACGAAGTAGAAGGCTCTCAAACATACTAATACATGCGCAGGATATATTGCAGCAGAGGCTCGCAAGTCGATGCGGTAGAGGCATGCAAACCAAGCTGGATCTTGGACAAAGGTCAGGAGAGCATGTGTGTGTGTTGCAGTGGACGGAATTGACTACATATGATGTGAGTGCAAGTCTGGGGCACTTATATACCAAATACATGCAAGAAAAATAAATCGTTTTGTGGACAATTTTCCAGAAGTTCGACTAAGGTGCAGTGGATGGAAGAGACAACTATGTGTTAAAATACAAAATAAAAGTAAAAAATAGCATTCCTTAACGGGCGGTGGCCCAACACTCGCATGAGTAGCGGTCAGGAAGTGTGATACAAGTACAGGTCTGTAGACACTTGCATCGTCATGTCATGGCTCGTAAATCGAGGTGACTGGTGGGAAATGGTCTCAAAATTGATTTATTAAACATGAGACAATGGTCTCATCAAGAGATGGAAATTTGAGACCAAAGGTGTGAGAGGTGTCTTGAACTGATTCTGAGTGACTTTGGACTAGCAGCTGATGGTGCTGCCCCTGATTTTTGCTGAAAAACGTTGAAAAATAAGAAAAAGAAAATGAAGCGACTCATTGGTGATGTTAAGCGTAAAATTTCTTGAGGTAGAGCCCATTGTGGGGGCTCTCCAAGAGTTTTCCATCAGAGTTAGTGAGGGTGTATGCCCCTTTTTCGAGGCGACGGTGGATGACATATGGGCCATACCTCATTGACTCGAACTTTCCTTTTCCCAATTTATTGTTGGGTTGGTCATAGACTAGAACCATATCGCCTTCGGTGAAGGTGCGAGGATGGACATGGGAGTCATAGTGGATCTTTGATCGTGTTTTTGTTGCTTCGATGGCTTGGAGTGCAGCTTGACGGTCTTCTATGGTTTGCTCAAGTTGGAGGGGCTATTCTTCTAAAGGTGAAGTATTAGGGAGGAGTTCTACCGCCAGGCAGAGGGATGGGATTTGGCACTCTATAGGGAGTACTCATTCAACGCCATGTACTAGGCGAAAAGGAGTGAAACAGATTGCAGTTTTTGTGGATGGGAAATAAGCCCATAGGGCAGAGAATAGCATGTGATGCCAATTGGTTTTATGATTTCCTACCATCCTTTGGAGCATTGTTTTGATGATTTTGTTGACCGCTTCAACTTGGTCGTTGCCCTGGGGGTAGTAGGATGATGAGTACTGGTGTTCGAATTTCAACATGGTTGACAATTCATCCCAATACGGTGTCTTGAAAGTGTGCTCCATGGTCTGATACTAATTGCTTAGGAACACCAAATCGTGAAATAACATGGTTAAAGAAGAAGCATGATGCAGTTTCATCTTTGCAATCAAATGTGGGCATGGCCTCTTCCCACTTAGTGAAGTAATCGACTGCCATAATAATGTACTTATTACCATTAGCCGAGACAGGGTTGATTGTCATGAAGTCGATTGCCCACTTGCAAAAGGGGACGACTGTGACTACAAGGTGTAATGGTGCAGGGGGGGTTCTTGCCTTTGGGGCAAAGAGCTGACAGCTGCAGCAATGATTGACTGCCTCTATGCAATCAGCAAAGATGGAGGGCCAGAATATCCGCCCCGTAGAATTTTTTGGGCAGTTGCTAGGCCTGAAAGGTGGCCACCACAAGCTCCACTATGGCAGTCGTTGAGGATGCTTTCAGCCTCATCATGGGTGAGGCAACGACGTAATATGGCATCAATTCCTTGATGATATAGAACATCTCCAATCAGCAAGTGGTGAATGGCTTGATGTCGGATGCGTTGCCTATCCTCACAGTTTAAGTGTGCTACGAACTTTTGTGTTCGTAAATAAAGAAGGATGTCCCCATACCATGGGTCGTCCATGGATATGACGAAAAGGAAATCATCAGGGAGATCATCCTTGGGGAGTGATGTTGTTGTTAATGGGGGAAGATCAGTCATGAGGGTGGCCAGCGCGAGTGCCTTTGTGTTTTTTGGGGATACAAACTCTAAGTCGAATTCTTGGAGGACGACTACCCACTTGGCTGCTTGACCTTATAGAAAGCGGTGGCTTAAGAGGTACCACATTGGGTTTGAATCCGCCACTACACGTGTATGGTTCACAATGATGTAGTGGCGCAACTTCTAGGCTGAGAAGACGACGACAAGGGCCGATTTCTCCTCAGGTGAATATCGCAGTGGGGGTGATGTTAGCTTCTGACTAATGTAGTAAATCATGTGCTCATGGAGAGCATCATCTTCTTGGACCAAGACTCCCGCAATGGAGTTGTCCGAGGCCGACACATAGAGAATGAAGTCTCGGGTGAAATCTAGTGCTGAAAGTAATGGTGTAGAAGACAAGGCTTGTTTGAGTGCATCAAATGATTCTTGTGCTTGCTGATCCCAAACAAAGGGGATTTTTGCATGGAGCAGGAAAATGAATCTGTAAGCTTTTGTTGCATACTCTGGTACAAAGCGGCGAAGGAAGTTGGCCTTGCCTTGGAGGCTCTGTAGTTGGTGCCGAGTTTTTGGGGAAGGAATATCAAGGATAGCCTAAACTTTAATGGGATCTACCGTTATCCCTTTGTGAGATACGATGAATCCGACTAGACGGCTTGCTGGGACACAAAAAATGCACTTGAGGGGATTGAGGCGAATTTTGTACTTGCGGTAATGTAAAAATACTTGCCACAAGTTGTCTATATGTTGTGCTTGTTTCAGTGATCGAGCGGTAAGTTCGTCCAGGTAGACCAAGATGATGTGAATTAAATCATGGAAACAATATGTCATGGTGTGCTGGAAGGTGGCTCCAGCATTTTTCAGGCCAAAGGGCATGACTCAATAAGCGAATGTGCCCCATGAGGTTGTGAATTCTGTCCTATAACGGTCTTCCTTCTGGATTTGGATTTGGTTATATCCAGAAAAACCGTCCATAAAGGAAAATACCTCATGTCCAACACATGCATCAATGATCTGATCGATGAAGGGTGTGGGGAAGTTGTCTTTGGGACATGCCCCATTGAGGTTGCAAAAGTATGTGCAAACATGAATGGTACCCTATTTTTTATTCATGGGAACAGGATTAGAAACCCAAGTGGTGTACGCAATGGGGTAGATGAAGCCGGTAGTGTGCATCTTCTCTATCTCAGCTTTCACCACGACCACTTTGGAAGGGTGGATGGGCCATTGGTTTTGGCGTATAGGAGCCACATCAAGCCATGTGTCGATGTGGTTTTCCACGATGGATGTATCTAGGCTGGGAATTTCGGTGTAAGACCAGGTGAATATGTCGCGGAATTCTTGGAAGAGAGCTTTGTAGGCATTGACCTCTTTCGGGGAGCAGGATGCCCCCAGCATGATTTCTTCAACAATCTCAGAATTGGTTGAGATGTTGATTTTAATGGTTGGCAAAATGTTTTCCATATTCCCTTTTTCGAAGGCATCTGGTGTTGGGATGGGGTTCTTGAACCAGTCGACCTTCCCATGGATGAAATCTTTGGTCTCCACAGAAAACTGGTCAGACTGCGACAGAAGTTCTTTGGGGAGGAAGAATGAGCAATGATGCATGTCATCCCACGGGTATTCTGAGGCGGTTAAAGCTTCAAGTATCTCCTCATCATTGCTGAAGCAATGAAGAGACAGGTCTGATGGACCGTCATTAGGGGTGGAGATAAGCAGGTCAGTTGAACTGGACATCATGTAGATGGACATGGTGTCTGAATAAGGTGGTGGGGGGTGAACTTCTTCAATCAAGGTGATTTCAGACTCAAGGGAATGTTGAAGGAGGTCAGCTAGAGCCATTCAAAATTTAGGCAAGTCTTGGAAATGGTGAGAATAATGGCCATACAAGTCGCAAAGGGTGCAAGCATGGTTTGTTCTCAATGCCTTGTTCCTGACTATTGGTGCAGTTGGGAGTTCAACCATCGAGATGTTTTCATTTGTATCCATGGCATCCAAATGTGCACGGGTCATGGGGATTTCAGGGAAATTCTTAGTTGGATGGCCCTGTTGCTCGCAGACGGTGAAAGGTGGGACTTGTCGCGGTTCTACGGTGGCTTCGGAATTCTTTCCCCTGGCCCTTTTTGGGTGGGGCGATGTGGGTGCAGGTGCGATGATTGGTTTTTGCGGGCCGGGTGGAGGGTGAGACTCCACTGCGATTGGTTGCACCGGGGTTAAAACAACCTGGGGCATTGGTGGTTGAGCTGGTGGATCGAGATACCATACTGAAATTCCCAATGTGAAGTTAGTTAGGCTTAAGGTGGCCATTACTGACTTGCTCATGACCCCAGGTCAGGAAAAGAGGAAGGGAATCATGTGGACTAGCGATGATCCCAGATAACTCCCTATTGGTTGCATGTGGGGATGCGGTTGTGGTTGCGGCTGCACAAAACGCTGCTGCTGTGGATGATGTTGCGGCTGCAGACAGTGTTGGGTTTGGGGTTGGGGCTGTGGTTGCACTTGTTGTTTGGGTGCAGAGGTGCTAGATGAGACCATGCACAAGTCCACAGTCTCATTTTGTGTTGGTGGCGGTGACACGGAGAGGAAAGGAGTCGTCATGGTGGGATCGACAAACAACCCAGGGCCCACATTCAACAATGGGTAGGCTGGTGTGTTTTCAGCCATAGTGTTGATTGTAGGGACGACATGAGCGTGTGTGGTCACCCCTTGTGGCTCAATGGTGGTGATGGTAGGGATAACATTGGCAGGTGTCGTTAACCCTTGCGGATCATGATAAGTGAGCTGATGAACCGTCACAATCTTGACTTGATGGCAAAACATCATGAGACGGAAGATAGTTTATGAGACTGCTCTCATGGCGTACATATAAAATCTCCTAAGGAGAAGGTTATAGTCCAGTTGAGCATTGACGACCTCTATATCGATCAGCACTATCTTCCCAGCTAATGTGATGGGGACATGGGGAAGGATTCCTTAGGCTTTAGTGGGATGTCCATCATAAGCCCGCATAGTTGTGGAGGACAGTTACAGAATTGGTGATCCAAGTTTCTGTCAAACCAAGGTAGACATAATGCATGTGGATGCCCCCTCATCCACTATGCACTGGTGCACAACCAAATTCTGGATGGACACCAGGATTTGAAAGGCGATGGTCGATGGCATGCGCGGTTCTCCGTTCTCTGTGTCGAATGTGATCAACTTGGATTCGGAGGGGTTTACTACCCCAAGGGTAGCTAGTAAGGATTTCCAGTACGTTGGGCACGTTTTAAGTACCTCAAGAGTGGACATGGTGGTTGGCGTTTGGGAAAAATCATCCACAATGCTACAGCTGACAGCAGCTCTAGCCGTGGCGTTATTGGAAACTCTGCGTATGGGCGTGGGTGCAGGAATGGGGATAGCTGAAGAGGTAGGTTGACTATTTTGGACATTGATGCCACTAATGTGTCAGTGGGTTCAGTGGTGGTACCGTACTGATTCTGTCTGGTTTGCAAGTTGACCTCTTCAGTCGTCATGGCTAGCAGGTGGTGAACACCTGTTTCGGCCATGGGAGGTGCCCCCGAAGCATTGGGATTGGGTTGGGGATGGGGTGCCGTTGCCACCAATCCTTGGACTGGTAGCAGGTTTTGAAGCACCATAGGAGGAGGTCCTTGTGGTACTGGGTTTGGTTGGGCTTGATTTGCAGCGTTGGCGACCTATTGAACTTCGTTCTGAATGGCCTACTTAAAATGACCCATGAGGGGACACTCAAATGTGTAGTACCCATAAACATCACAAAGTGTGCATCATTGGTTTGTGCACAATGGGGCATTGCGCCTTGGTGCATTTTGTCGTGGGGGGTGTTGGGTGGGTCGGTTTATTGCGGCATTGTTGGGAGGGTTTGGTTGTTAACCGCCTCCCTGCGGTTGGTTATTGGCTTGGTTTTAGGGCCGATTATTCCTAGCTTTCCCTTGTTGATTGTTGGGGGCAGGCTGGTTGGGACGGTTTTGTTGTGTGAACACTTGTCCCAACGGAGCGGGTGGATTGGGGGTGGGGGATTGAACTGTTTGTACTAGTGGTGCATAGTATATTTGTGGAGGTGGCAGTGCCACAAATGTGGGCATTTTCCCTGCATACTGTTGTTTTGGCCAAGCCATGGCCTGATCCTATTGTGGTGGCGCAGGTTGTGCATCGGAAGTTGTTGCTCCGGACTGGGACATCATTCTGGCATAGTCCAGAGTTTGGTTTTGTTAAGAAACACTAGCAGTGTTGCTTGGTTGTGGTGTAATGGCAGGTGGTGTCGGAGGGTGCTACGGATGTAGGGATACTGAGCCTATGATGTCGTTCACCGCATGGGATGCCCCCGATGTGTTGCGGTAGGAGGTGCATGCACGGGGAGCATCTGGGATGACGGTGTACAGATATCCAGACTGAGCATAGATAAGGTCAAACTATTGAGCTTTCAGTATGGCCTCTTCTTTGGATTGGGGACGTTCAGATGCGTCGTCCTTTTCTATGGGTGGGAGCAAGGTCTTAAGGAACCAATCCAAGAAGATCCTGTCATCAAGTTGGATTTTACATAGGCTATGGCATCCCCACCACTCATGGATATGGTCATTTATATGAGTGGCAGTGTTCTAACGGTAGGATAGCAGGATCTCCACCCCCTTTTCATCTCTGACAGGGAGTTGAAAATACTGTAGGAACATGAAAGCTAGGGAATTGAAGTCCGGGTATTTGTCCTGTTGTAACTCAATGTACCATTTGGTTGTGGCACCTGTAAGGGTGCGTTGGAATAGCCTCAGCCTGATGGAATCGTCTACGATGATGTTGGATGAGCACCATAGATGGAATGTCATAATGTGGTTTTGGGGACATTCCCCTACCTTGCCTTCAAACTTGGGGATGTCTGATGGTAGCTTAGTTGGCATTAGAGGCCAAAAATATTGTTGGCGAATGGGGTCGTTTGTTAATCGAGCCAAATCAAGCAAGTTAAGATGATCCATGAAAGGCAGATTTGACCCCAGGTTGATATGAGATGGGGCACCGATGGTGGTGGGGTTTGCAGGTGCGTAATGCATCTATACTGCTGGGGGTACTTGCGGTGGCACTATTGTGGATGGGACAATGCCCCCAAGTGTGGTGGGAGGGACCGTGTGGGTGGAAGGGACATTTCCCCCATGTATGACAGTAGGGGCAATGTAAGTGGATGGTTCACTGCCCCCTTGTGTGGCAGGAGGGGAAGTGTGTGTGGAGGGGCCACTGCCCTCGTGTGTTGCAAGTGGGCCAGCTTGGCTGGTCACTATAGGTGGTGGAAGCTGACTGATGACAGTTTGCATGACTATGCTTGGGCCACCTGCAGTGTTATTGGTGACAGGTTGTGGTGTGGACATGGGTCCACTTGCTATGGAGATGCCGAAAAATGGATCTGGGTTCGCACCAGCCATGGGGCTTGATGGTGCAGTATGGAGGTCTGGTTCAGACTAATATGGGTCTGAATCTGAATGACCCATATTATGTTTTTAGATTTATGATTGATGCAGCATACTTGTACCACAGAGACTCTGACTCTCAATCAGCGAGTCCATATAGCTATGTATCATTCCAGATCCAGCAGATCGTCAGTCATGAAGATATAGCATTCCATGAGAATTCCATGGGTCCAAAGTACCATATCAGTATTGTATTCAGCCTCACATTTGAGGCAACCATTATTGTTACAGTCTTTGAGCTTTAAGAAAACACTTTAGAAGAAATTGTTTTCAAGAGTATTTGACTTTAAAAATAAATTGAGAAAAAATTCGCCTTTCAAGAAGTTCCATAGATTCTTTCAACCTTTGAGAAAACACTTTAAGAGACATTGGCTTAGATTCATTCACCTAAAATAGAAGTCATTCGAAAAAAAATCATCTCAAAAAAAAGTGTTTTATAATTTTTCAACGTTTAACATGTCACCCAAAGAGAAATTTCCTTTCAACTATTCACAAAAAATATTACATATGAGAGAAATATCATCTTTAAAAAAATATTGTATAGTCTTAGAGCGCTGGAAAAAAAAGTCGAAGAAAAATTGTCTTTGAATTTTTTACCTTAAAAACAAAATTAGAAAAAAATCGCCTTAAAAAAATCTTTTAAAGCGTTTGAGAGAACACTGAGAGAAATTGTCATTGAGCATTTAAGGAAAAAATCTTCTTAAATAAGTAAAAAAAAATTCGTTAAAGAAGTTCCTTCTAAAAACATTTCCTTAACGAAATCTCTTACGAAAACATATCTTAAGAAAAAATATCCATACCTTTCCTTTTTAAAAAATCTTTTTGAATAAGACCCTTACAAGAAAACTCTTTGGAAAAAAACTCCTAGGAAAGAATTCTCCTTTTTAGAAAAACTCCTTGGAAATAAATCTCCTTTGAAGAAAAATTCCTTGGAATAAATCCCTTTGAAAACAAAACTCTTGGAAAGAATTCTCCTTAGAAGAAAACACTTTTAAAAAGAAATCTCCTTTGAAAATACCTCTTAAAAAATCTTCTCTAAATACCTCTATGAGAAAAATTAATACTTTAGGATTTTGACAAAGTTGAAAAAATAAACATAATTATTTAATAGAATAAAATGTGAATAATATATTATAGTTGTTTGTTTGCAATATGTAAGTCAATCCATTGTAGAAAGCTACTCAAGGGTTTTGGAAAGTTTGGCTTTCAATATAATTGATAATATTGATGATTTGTTCTAGAGGGGTTGTTGGATAGTTACTTCCCCATTTTTGGTTCCTCCCTCATTAAATACCCCATACACTACAGTCTTCACAACACCAAATTTCTCTCTAACACCACTAATACGTCTTAGTAGGGAAGCCCAATCTCCTAGTGTTAGTTATAAGGGAAATCTTTGCAAATTTGCTCCTGTAAAGGTTTTGTATAATTATCTTAGCAGTGACACTCAAACTACATATGAGAATACCAAAGAGTTTGTCACCTTATGTGCACCTGTTTCCAAGGAAACATGTAAATATTGATCATACATTGAAAACCTAGGGAGATGGAGTGACTCATGTATTCCCCCTACAACTTACACATGATTGATGGTAGACCATAGTCTTTTATTGATGCATAGATCATTGTTAGCCAACCAACACCGCAATAGACTTTACTTTTTATAGTGTACCATGCCAAACTCTTCATGAAGTCTTGTCATCTCCCTCACAATTACACACTGCCTTGTGTCACCAAAAACATAAATGATCTCCTCTAAGAAGGATAGAATCTTATGCAAAGATACACAGAAAATTTGAGTTGTTCCATCCTTTGTGGTTGTCAGCCATTTTGTTTTATGTGTTCCATATACATATATTATTATGTTCCCTGGAAATGGATATAGGGTCTGAATTTCATTGAAATCTAAACCATGGACTTTAGAAAGAACACAAACTGCAACAAAATCGATCTCTTAAATGCAGACATATTTTAGCAAAACCCTGGTTTTGAAAATCTCTCAACATAACAAATACGATATCTTTTTCATAGCTATTCGCCAAATCCATCAAAGAAATGGGGCACAAATTCATCAATGAAATGGAGCAACAAGTTTCCATAATAACCTTCTTTCAAAGCCCAAGTTTGATTGAAACCTCTTCATAGGAATATGGATAGATGATACTATGTCTAAATGCATGTAAAGTATTATAAATTATGGAGTTTTCTTTGTCTTTCACTAATCTGAGAGTATATTTTGTACTAGTGTACACTACAATTAAAGTCATAAGAAAGGTTATATAGACATGTATGGCAAGGTGCAAGAGTATGTTTCCATACATTATGTACCTTTCATTCCTCACTAGCTAATATTTTATGGCATATTATAGATTTAATATAATGAAATGGTGTGATAAGTAATTACTTTGATTTATATTTAGATTAAATAATCCTACTTTTCCAAAAATGCATGATCACTGCAATGCATGTATCATCATGTTTGCAGAATATATATTCAACTCCCCACCACTCCTAACAAGGATTATAGAGTAAGCTAATCTTGTAGCAAAATTAACCTCTTTTCAACCACGGGAATATTTCCACATGCACAATGCCAATAATATAATCGTCAATAGTGTGAATAATCTAATATTTTGAGAATATTGTATCAATTCTCGTGTTTTCTCTTTTAGTTTGTGGTTCTCCTTTCAATAGTTTATTTTTCTTCCGCATTCTTCTTCTCCCACCTTCCCCTTCAATACGATGTTCTTTTATTGCACTGCAAGGTGCAATTGCTAGTTATTTATTAATTAATTACATCTACAGGTGTGTATATTTTGCAAATTGGGGTGGATAAGAAATAATCCTCTTCCTATATTTTTGGAAAATGAAACAAATGTATTGTTAAGATCTATTTATTCCAAAACTGGAAATAAACAAATACAAAATATATAGAATATCTTAGTTTATATATGATAACTAATAGCTAAGACATATATTTGTGACCTATTGGTGTTCACTGGCCACAAGTTAATTAGATGTGCTAATATATAAATGTTCATAATAATCATATAAATATGTTTTTGATAATATTGAAAAAAGTGAGATATATATA
>LPNX010505564.1:84331-133527 GCA_001517045.1 Pseudotsuga menziesii
TACTCAACCTGTTCGGATTGTTGTATCTTTTTTTGAACAAAAACGTTATGCATACATGTATCACTCACATACAATAGACAGAGATATGTCTTCTTTTTACATACAAATCCTATAATTACATTCTTAATCCCTTTGCCGCGTAGATCAGTGGGAATCCTGGGCCTCCTTCTGTGTTTATCAAAACGGTGCTCTGCTTATCTATCATACAAAAAAAAACTTGTTTTGAACTCTGTGCATTCACCGATTAAGCCTGAAAAAGGAGTATATCGCCATTCTTCGTATCATACTAGAATGTAGAACATAGTGGTTTTGCCTTCACCGACGACTTCTCCTTTGACAATCCCCGGTTGTATGGCTAAAGCTTGTTTTGACGGTGTGTCAGCTTCTATATTGTTCTCTCTGTATATGTAATTGAAGAGGACTGCTTCAAAGGCTGGTTGTAGTGCACATATTTCCTTTAGAAAGTTGTGCAGATGTGGAGCTCTTATGTTATTCTTCCCTGATGTCCAATCTATTACATATTTTGAGTCTCCATAGATATGCAATCTTTTTAATTGTTTTTCCTTTTCTATCTTCAATGTTTCCCAGAGCGTCGAGAGAAATGCTTTGTTATTAGTATCCCTTCACAATCCTAGTTTGAAAGATGTTTTTTTTGTTTCATTTATAAAAATCACACCTCTGACACCTCCGATGGGAGGGTCACCCTGACTGGCACCATCAAAGAAAGCCCATGGATGAATTTTATCAAACTCAGGTGTCGTAACAACTCTTGTTTTACAATTTTTGGGGGAAGCTATGTGTTCTTGGACCTTCTACACCAGAAAAGATGATGTGGTATCAGTTGGGGTCCAGAGATTCTTAAAAATTGCTCTATTGCATGCCTCCCAATATGGTATATACAAACAGTACAAGGAAAGCAACAAACTCACATACTGCTTTGTTGTTCCACCAAGCTTTAGTTCTCTGCTCCCAAGTTGCTTCCATGTTAATCATCCTTCCTTGTGTGATGGCCCTTGATGCATTGGTCCAAACCTGACCTACATAGGGACACGAACCAAAGAGATGTAAGGTGAGTTATTCCCTTGATTTGCACAGAATGCAAATAACTGGGCCTTGAAAGCCCCTTTTCCTCAATTTTTCCCAAGTCGAGATTTTGTTATTTATTTAAATAACTCTTTATGACATTATTTAAATAATTGTAATCTTTAATGTTATTATTATTTTATTTTTAAATTTTAATTTTGCTTTCATTAAAGAGAAAGGGAAACATTTCTTGATGGGTTGTTGTCAACATTGAATAACCTCTAAGTTTAGATATATGATAAGTGGGGTGTTTTCTTTATGGATATAATGTTATTCCAAAAGTGTTTAGAGGTTTTTTCATTTTAAAATTTTTCACATAGAGGGACATTGGTACAAATCTCTGGTTTATAGGGAATGTGAGTTTTTTTAGTGGACTCTTGGTTTTAACTTGCATTTTGAAATGCTTTCATTAATCTAAATCTACTAACAATCTCCAATCTCTCCTTAGAATTTCGAAATAAAAATTATGGTATGGTCATGAGTTAAACTTTGGGTAAGTGTTTTATCACGGGTTTTGAAAATGGGGTTAGGCTAACCTCTACCATTGTGTGACTTTGCATCAATGTTGATATAATAAAAGGTCTCCTTAATGAAATTGTGTAGGACCATAAGAACCATAGCTTGCTGCCAATATTTGAATATGAGCATATAGAATTATGCTATCATAACTATTTCAAGCAAGGCCCCATATGAACTTCTTCTTATTCAAGGAAAATTATTATATGTAATAAACTATAAACCCACTTGGTGGAAATACTTAGTCACATAACACCTTTGAGTGAACACAAATAAGAAACAATGTTGGTGGATAACGCATATGATTCAAAGAAACTAATTGATATCACAAACGACCCTAATCTACCCAATGATGAGATCGTATACCATTGAACCCTGGTAAAGGGAACAAGGTTTAAGGGTATCCACCATAAGTATAGGGCTTTCCAATCTAGGCCTCGAGATAAATCTTATTGTCCAAAGGGGATCATCGCTTAATTTCTTAATATATTCCTTTAAGTGCATTATTGTTGTAATGTAGCATTTAATTTTTTTAATAGAGTGAAGGAGAAGATGTAGCAATGAATTAAGCATAAATCACACAGAGTTACATCACATTGGGTGTTAGGGTCACACTCTGAACTTCCTACTTATGGGTACATATGAATCAATGAATTAATGTATGACAACATCCTCTTTGAATAAATATCATTGGATTGTTGGGGTGTGATTAATTAATATAAAAGGAAGGTCAACATTATGGAATAATGCCCATTAAATACTTGGTACTCATTAATGTGGAGCCACTATTTATTAGGGTTTGGGTGATGAGAAAATGTTTATAATGGTAGGAATCTATGCAATGTCAAGTTTTTTTTCCAAAAAGAAGTTTGATCTCCACAATTGCTTTGGTCTAAGTCATTTGGGAAATCATCAATGACTCATCAACTACGACTTAAAGAACATGCATTTCTAACATTAGAGGGGGTAACCTCAAAGTGACAGAAGCTCCTATACAGTGATAATAACTTGACATGTATATTTATATTAGAGCTTTTCTCATTTGGAGGTTTCCCCCTTGACATAACCTATTTCTATTGGTGTTCTACTCATTTGGAGGTTTCCACCTTGACAACACTTATTTCTATTATATCTCTGCTCATTTTTAGGTTCCTCCCTCGAATTATTCTATGGAATTACATAATCTCCCAATTCAAAAATTCCCAATAAAGGCAGAATTTTGGAAAAAATGTCTTGACTAGTTTTGACCCAAGGGGATTCGAATGGCTCAAGAAGGTCTCGAATTTGGTAGGCACTGATGTGGGAAGTATTAGGACCCTTAAAGTGACTCTATTATATTTTTATTACAGTTCATAGACATCTGAAACTCGAATTGGGCATGATGGAAAAAAGGGAAAAATTATTAGCAATTTATGATGCAATTCCCCCTAGGGTATGCGCAGAAATGGCTCTCCAACTCCTATTCGACCCTCCCAAATTTTAGAAAAGAGTATGGGGACTGTAATTATACTTAATTTACTTTCATTATATGTGGTTAATATTTCTACAACAGATTAATAAATATTCATATTCGAATGCACAATTTCAATGATATTTGCTTAAGGGAAATGACACAATAAAGCTCAACTTCGACGAATAAATGGTGCATATAATGGTTCATAGAATATAAATATGAATATATACTCTTAAAACCATTTAAATATATCTCTAACAGCATATAACATTGACCCAAGTCACAATATACATCAGATACACAATCTCTATTATAAGGGAAAATCATCACATGGAAACTAGTCACAAGAAAGCTTGGAAATGTGGACATTTGCATATGTATTTCTTCTGATTTAGAATTTAATATCATGTGAACATGATATTACATAGCCATACATCATACATCATATCTTTTGAATCAACTGAAATCAATGGGACGCAACCACCATTCACACTAGTGCGCATTAATAGAAAAACATGGAAATATGGAAGTGTAAATTGAGAGAATGGGAGGAAAGATGGGTCACGAACAGTAGAAGCATCCTGTATGAAATAAAATTCTCTTTGAATCTCCAAATTAGAGGTTATAATTTCCTCTCCCATTTCCAACTTGGATGAGAATCTCACTCTCTCGAAATTGGCTCACTAGCAGGGTAAGTGTGCACTCATTGTGCAAAGGACAAGCAATTTCTCTCCAAATGCCAAAGACAAATTCACAAATGATCAAAAATCCATTTCCATTCCTCATGACATATTTTTATAACCCTCCTAAGTCCCTCCAAGTTCTAATTCATTCCCATAGGCTTCCTCCACCTCATCCTTGATGTTTAGTATAGTAACCTCCATGCCACTTGGCGTTCTCCTCAACCCTTCATCTTCCACAAAATTCAAATGCTTTCCTCTAACTCCCAAATTCGACCTATTGGTGGATATTTATAGCCCTTTCATGTCATATTTTTCATATGTCAGCAATCAAGTCTGTAATTAGGTTTGACTTGTCATATAATCTTCCATCATTGTTGTCATAAAGCGTAGGGAATCTAGCTCCACATGGCACCTAGTTTCTTCCTAGACTCTTCCTATTCTATGGGGATTTAATCCTACTCACCCATTCAAATAATTGGGCTCACGATATGTCATTTTATGCCTATTCACCTTCCAAGTACATTCCATCACTCATAATTTTGAATTTTGGGTTAATTCATGACATGTGTAGGGAAGCATCTAGCCACCCTAGGCCTCCATGGACCTCCAAATGTCCTTATGAAGAAATTACACTTTATTTTATCCATATTTATTATTTTTATGACCCAATTTAATGTTTAAATGATAAAAATAAGTTTCTTTTGGGTCCCATAGCTCACTTATTTCAATATTTAATGCCTCCTCCCCCAACCTAGGGAACTAGTAGGTGGGTGAACATTGTCAACTAGTAAACCTATTGGAATAGGGAAATGACAATTCCCCCCAGCCAATATTGCTTGTCCTCAATAAATTCCAAGTTTGGATGCTGAAAAATCTGTTCATCTTCCCAAGTGGCCTCCTCACTTGGAAAATCCTTCCATTGTACCAAATATTCTTTTAGTGTTCTGCTTCGTATCCTTCTCTCTCTTGTTCTCAACATTTTGTTTGGAATGAGAACAAGTTGACCTTCGTCATACAAAGGTGGTAAATTATTTGAAACTTAAATGCACTTCCTTATAACCTTCTTTAGACAAGAAACATGGAACACATCATGAATTTTGCTTCCCATGGGAAGCTCCAATTGATAGGCCACTTCTCCAACTTTTCAAATCACTTTGTAAGGACCATAAAATCTTGGTTTGAGATTTTTTGAACCTTTACCTTTTATGGTGGTTTGTTTGTAGGGTGGAAACCTCAAATACACCAAGTCATTCACTTGAAATTTTCTCTCCATTCTATGTTGGTCTGCATATTGTTTCTGCTGATTTTGAGCAACCTGCAAGTTATCTCTCAAAACCTTCAAAATTTCTTGACTTTCTTCAATCCAATCCTTATCCTTTGGAGATCTACTATCACCAAAATTGTGTTCAATAAAATTGGATGCATAATAACCATACAGTGCTTTAAAAGGAGACATTCCAATGGACATATGGAAAGTAGTATTGTAACAAAACTCACCCAAATGCAACCATTTTATCCATGCTTTTTTCTGCCCACTAACATAGTTCCTCAAGTAGCCTTCCAACCATTTATTCAACCTCTCTATTTGGCCATCAGTTTGGGTATGATAGCTTGTGCTAGGTGTCAAATTTTACCCCACCATTTTGAAGAGTTCTTGCCAAAATGCACTCAAAAATATGATGTCTCTGTCACTAACAATTCTCCTAGGAAGCCCATGCAATCTGAAAACTTCTTTATAAAATAGTTCAGACACTTGTGCAGCAGTGAAAGTGGTAGTAACAACAAAGAAATGAGAAAATTTAGTGATTTTATCCACGACCACAAATATGCAATCCTTACCAAATACTTTGGGCAAACCAGTGATGAAGTCCATGGAAATGCCCTCCCATTTTTGTGTTGGAATTTGTAAGGGATATAAGAGACCATCTGGATGAGTGTGCTCCACATTATTTTGCTGACATGTGGGGAATTCATTAACATACTTCTGAACATCATCCTTCAACCCTTTCCATGCAAATATTTCTCTCAACATTCGACATGTTTTGAAGAAACCAATGTGACCTACTAAAGGATAATCATGAGCTTTTTTGAAAATGTCCTCCTTCAAACTTGAATTAGGGACCAAATAGATTATACCTTTGTAGTAGATTATTCCTTCCAATACATTATACCTATCATCATTTTTATTCCCATCAAAAAGTTCACAAGAAAATTTATCTTTGACATACTCTACTTCTAATGTGGCTTTCCAATTTTATGCTACATCCATGAGAGAAATAGAAGGTATTCTAGATAACGCATCAACTACCACATTATTTTTCCCCTTCGCATATTCAATATAAAATTAAAATGCTTGAATATTACTCACCCACTTTTGTTGCCTTTCATTTAAATCCTTTTTGAGTGAGGAAGTACCTTAAGTTGTTATGGTCAGTTTTGACTACAAATTTGTTTCCCACCAAGTATTGTCTAAACTTTATCAAAGCATGCATGATGTCCAACATTTATTTATCATAGATAGATTAAACCCTCTCATGTGGCTGTAAATTCCTACTCTCAAAATCTATTGGGTGTTTTCCTTGTTTTAGGACTGCTCCAATGCCTTCCCCTGTTGCATCACATTCCAAGACAAATGGTTTAGAAAAATTAGGCAATGCTATAATAGGACAATTGCTTATTACCTCCTTCATTATTTGGAAAGATTTTTCATCCCCTTCATGCCATTGGAAAGCATCTTTCTTTGTCAAATCAGTGAGAGGTGAAGTGAATTGGGAGAACCACTTCACAAACTTTCTATAGTAGGTGCAAATTCCAATGAATCCTCTTAATTCAGTGAGACTTTTGGGATGAGGCCACTCTAAAATGGATTTTATTTTCTCCATATCCACCTTCATAGCATATTCACCAATGATGTGTCCAAGATACAAGAGTTCTATCAAACCAAACTCACATTTTGACAGCTTAGTAAACAAATATTGATCATGCATAATTTTTATTACCTCTTCTAGATGATGCAAGTGTTCCTTCCAAGTTTTACTGTAAATAAGAATGTCATGAAATAAAACAAGTACAAACTTACGAAGTTTCTTGTGGAATATTTTGTTCATGCATGTGTGGAGAACCTCCTGCAATGAACAATCAAAATGCATGATATAACAGAAATATTGGAGCACAAAAGAGATTTTATTGTCGTGGGCCACTTCGATGGGGCAACCTCCTTTGAGCAAGCTCAATACAAAATAACTCTTCGATGCTTTCATTAGCCTTAACACATACTTATATACTAATTCTAATCTAAACAACTATTACTCCACATGAATGTGGGATAATGCAACCTATTAACTGGATGACTTAACAACTATTACTTACTCCCCATGAATGTGGGATAATACATCATACTAATGGGACAACTTACAAAGCATATGCATCCAACAAAATATACCAAAAAAATAAAGAGGGGGGTTGACACGAGTTCTTAACATCCCCTCCTTCTTAGAAAAATATTTGTCCTCAAAGCTTTAGATGTGGAAACTGCTACTGAATCTGAAGGAGCGGTTCCCATGTAGCATCCTCTGGTTGCATGCCATGCCACTAAATTAAGACCTCTGTTATGGCCCGAGAGCGAAGCTGACGAGTGCACTTATTGAGGATGGCCTTCAGCTCCAAAATGATGGATCCTTTTGTATCCAGCTCTGGTAAAATAGTTTGTGCTCTGATGTTGGTGCCAATCACTTTCTTGAGACAAGAGACATGAAAGAGTGGGTGAATGCGAGAAGAAGGAGGAAGTTCCAATTTATAAGAAACAGACCCAATCTTCTGAAGAACTTTATATGGCCCATAGAACTTTGGAGCCAGCTTCTGATTCCCTTTGAGTTTCAGGGAGGATTGCTTGTAAGGCTGCAAACGAAGAAAAACCATATCACCGACTTGAAAGGTGCACTCAGAACGGTGTTGATCGGCTTGCTGCTTCATGCAATTTCTTGCCATGTGAATATTCTCTTGCAGAATGTGGAGAATCTAATCACGGTTTCGCAGAACCATGTCAACTGCCTGAACTGGTGAACTATGGGGTGTCTATGGAAGGAGCATTGGGGGTGGCTGCCCATAAATAGCTTCATATGGAGTCATTTTAGATGCACTATGGTAGGAAGTATTGTACCACCATTCAATGAGAGGGAGCCACTTTGCCCATTGATGTTGTTGTTCAGAGGTGAAGCAACGAAGATAAATTTCCAAGCATTTGTTGGTGACTTCAGTTTGACCATCTGTTTTTGGGTGATATCCTGAACTCATTTTCAGTTTGGTTCCAGTGAGGCGAAAGTGTTTGGTCCAAAAATGACTTGTGAAAGTTGCGTCGCGGTCTGAGACAATGGAAGAAGGGATGCCATGAAGACGAAATATCTGGTCCATGAAAATTTGTGCGACTGAGGAGGCAGTATATGGATGGCTGAGAGCACAAAAATGACTATATTTGGAGATTCAATCAACCACAACCAAGATTACGATCTTCCCTCCAAATTTAGGGATCCCGTCGATGAAATACATCGAAAAATCTGTCCAAATCCTTGTAGGGATGGGAAAGGGTTCGAGCAAGCCGGGGAGGAGTGTAGTTTCACCCTTGTGGCACTGGCAGGTATCACATTTAGCAACCATCTATTGAATTTCCTATTTCATTCCCTTCCAAAAGAAGTTACGTCGTTCCCGCTCATACGTTTTGAGGAACCCAGAGTGCCCTGCTGTTGGAGAAGCATGGAGTTCATAGAAGACATCGTGGTGAAGATTTGTGCTCTAGGGAAGCACTAAGCGACCCTTGTATCTCAGAGAAGAACCATCCCAAGATTAATGTGGTAGAAGAGAAGGATTACTAGCCAACTGTTGGATGATTTGAGATAAGGAAGAGTCATTGACATAGCCTTGCTGAACAGATTGTAACCAATTTGTAATAGGCATAGAAATAGCTGAAAGAGAAGCATGGTCATCAAATGTGCGGGAAAGAGCATCTGTCACAAGATTTTCCTTACCCTTCTTGTAAGTGATCTTGTAGTCATAACCCATGAGTTTGCTAATCCATTTTTGTTGTGTTGGGGATGAGACTCGTTGTTCCAAGAAATATTTCAAACTCTCGTGATCAGTCTTGATGCAGAAATGATTCCCTAAGAGGTATGGACACCACTTCTTTACGTCATGCAAAATAGTCATGATTTCCTTCTCATATGTAGAGGTGGCTAAATTCTTACCAGACAGGGATTTGCTAGTGAATGCAATGGGATGTTCATCTTGGAGGAGGAAAGCACCAAGTCCACTGTCGCAAGCATCACTCTCAATAGTGAAGGGCTTGGAAAAATTAGGCATAGCTATAACAGGTGTGGTACACATGGCTTGATTCAATTTCTCAAATGCACACTCAGTAGTAGGTGTCCATGCAAAAGTATCATTTTCCAGTAGAGTTGTTAATGGAGCTGCAATCTTCCCATAATCCTTGACAAACTTGCGGTAGTAGCCAGTAAGTCCCAAAAACCCACAAAGGCTCTTCAAGGTCTAAGGAGGTGGCCAATTTTTCATGGCATCAATTTTGGTAGGATTAACACAAACCCCTTGTGCTGAAAAAATATGCCCGAGATACTCTACTTCCTTCTGCCCAAAAACACATTTAGATTGTTTGGCACAGAGATGATGATCACAGAAACGTTGCAGTACAAGATCCATATGTTGGAGATGCTTAGCCCAGGTTTTACTATAGGTGAGGATATCATCAAAGAAGACCAAAATGAAGTTTCCCAAGTAGGGCCGAAATATTTTATTCATCAATGCCTGGAACATGGAAGGGGAATTTGTGAGGCTGAATGGCATGACCAAAAATTCATAATGGCCATCATGTGTGTGGAAAGTTGTTTTAGGGTTATCATCTGCATGGACCCGAATTTGGTGATACCCAGAATGAAGATCCAACTTGGAGAAAAAATGAGCACCATGGAGCTCATCCAGAAGCTCATCAACAACAGGAATGGGAAACTTATCCTTGATTGTCATGTGATTAAGTGCTCGAAATTCGATGCAAAGGCACCATGATCCATCTTTTTTTTCAGACAAGAAGGACCGATGAAGAGAAGGAACTAGTGCTAGGGAGAATAACACCTTGCTTCAGTAAGTCATGAACAAGCATATCAATTTTTGTCTTGTGGTGAAATGGGTAGCGATAGGGCCTGATGTTGGGAGGTACACTTCTAGGAAGTAGCAGAATATGATGGTCCTCAGTTTGGGAATCTGGAAATCCCACTGGCTCAGCAAACACACATGCATATCGATCAAAAATTTGTTGGAGATCCAATGGAGTAGTTGAGACTGTTGAAGGTTGCATCTAAATGAAATGGAGCTGAGCGATGATACCATGTGAACTTTTCTTAAGAAGTTTTTCCATGCGATGTGAACTGATGAGGCTGAGAGACCCTGGTTGTAAGCCCCGCAATGTGTGTTTGGTACCATTGATTGAAAACTAAATCCAAAGTTCAGCAAAATCCCATAAAATGGGTCCAAGTGTGCGTAACCATTGAGCGCCCAAAACCACATCGCATCCACCTAAGGGCAAGGAAAACATGTCAGAGCGCAATTTATAATCCCCCATAGATATGCGCACATTACGACACTTCCCTTTGCAAGGTAAGGTGCCCCCATTGGCAATCATCACTTCAAAGCTGGAGCAAGGATGGATGAAACAATCATCCTGTTTGGAAATCCTCGGGTCAATGAAGTTGTGAGTGCTACCAGAATCAATGAGTATTGTAAGAGGGAGTTTTTTTAAGAACCCTATGACCCGCATGGTTTGTGGGGTGGTGACTCCGGCTAAGGCATGGAGAGATATCTCTGGTTGGTCCTCTAGAGCAAGAATTTGTTGAATGTCACCATCATCATCTGTGGGATCTTGAGCATCATAAAAAAATTCAAGTGCAGGTGGAGAATCCACATCCAAGAGATAGCGCTTTTGCTCGACACATCTATGTCCCCGGGTGAATTTTTCATCATAATTATAACAAAGCCCTTTTTCTCGACATTCCTGCATCTCTGCTTCAGACAAATGCTTGATAGGAGTGGTTCTAGGAGCTGGCGTATTTTAGGTTCTTTGGGGAAACATAGGTTTGAATGGAACAAGAGTGGATTTGGAGTGTTGTTGAGCTCGAATCTTGTTCTCTTCTAGCTTAGCCAACCCGAGGGCTTCCATCATTATGTTGGGGCAAAAAAATTTAACCTCAGAGCGTATTGCATCCTTCAGACCACTGATAAAACAACTAAGGTAGAATGCATTAGGAAATCCCTCGGTGTGATTGGCTAGTTTCTCAAATTCTGTATGATACTCCCGCACAGTGCCAGTTTGGCAAAGTTTGGTGAGTGCTCCTGTGAAGTCATCAAAAGCACTAGGGCCAAATCGATGCAAGAGGAGTTGGGAAAAATCTGTTTAGTTTGGCTCGGCGTGAGCCTTGATGTACCAACGGAACCATTGAAGTGCTTCATATTCCAAATGAAAGGATGCAAGGAGGAATTTAGTGACATAAAAAGTGTTCTGTAGACTGAAATATTGTTCTGCCCTATAAATCCATCCAGTCAGATCATCACCATTGAAGCGAGGAAAAAAAATCTTCGGCCTACGAAAGTTGCTAGAAAGTGAGAACCCAATGTCTGCAAAAGACTTAGGCTGGCGGCAGTTGTTCATGGGTGAATGTTGAAGATGGAGGCCAAGAAATTTTTGATCTAGATCCTCATGTTTGGACTTGATGGTGGCAAGTTATTATTCCATTTGTTTATTTGCTCCGGCGTGGGTGACAACCATAAGCATTTTTTTTTCAGGTAATGGGTAGAAAAACAAAAATGGAGAGGGTTTTAGAAAAGGAGATTTTTTATTTGGGAAAAATTTGGGGGGGTGATTGGGATTTTACAGGGTTTTGGACACCTTTTTAGGGACAAGAAGTAGAAAATGTGAATTTCAGAGGTGGGATGAAGGAATTGGAAAATTTGTCAGAGAGGGACAATGAAGCAGAAATGGAAAACGAACACTGTGGAAAAATTTGAAGGCAATTGGGTGAGAATTAGAGAAGTTATGACAAACCCTAAAAATTGACAAATGTTGAATTTCGACCTTGAGGAAGTAAAATTGGGGATAGGATTCTCAATGAAGGAATATGCATAATGGTATTACAGGGGTGACAGTGAAATTTCAAGGGAAACGGAGCTAAATCAAGGAAGATATGGCTGAAGAACTTATCTGTGGCGGTGCTAGAAGCTGTGTTTTATCAACAGGAAATGGAGTAAATGATCTGTGACAATTCTTAAATTTTGCATGTTATCAACTGTAAATAGAGATGGACCCCAAGTATATTTGGCTTCCTATTGGTTCAAAGGTAGTCACTCGGCCACCAAGGCTGTCTCAAGCTTGAGTATTGGGGTAGTACCCCTCACTTCACGGCGCAGGTAAAACTGCTAACCGCTTGGCCAAAAACGACAGCTCTTTGGTTTTCCTCACAGATGGGAATCTAGTCAATCTAGTGGGGGTCGTTGCCCTTTTCGCTTGGCAAGTCCTCTCAATAGCCAGCTACTTCAGGTTTCCTGTGGTACTCCTCACAATGAGTTTTAGGGCTATGCCCAAGTACTTCCCACAGTTAAGCGGATAGGGTTTAATCCCTGATCCAGATGAATAATATTGCTGCAAGAAGAAGAACAATTGTAAGGCTCACAGCGCCAGGAAACACGACAGAGAAAAAAAAATCCTGAAATTCCACCCAACGAACCCAAGAAAGTGCTATGATACCAGATGTGGAGAACCTCCTGCAATGAACAATCAAAATGCACCGTATAACATAAATATTGGAGCACAAAAGAGATTTTATTGATCGTGGGCCACTTCGAGGGGGCAACCTCCTTTGAGCAAGCTCAATACAAAATAACTCTTCGATGCTTTCATTAGCCTCAACACATACTTATATACTAAGTCTAATCTAAACAACTATTACTCCACATGAATGTGGGATAATGCAACCTATTAACTGGACGACTTAACAAATATTACTTACTCCCCATGAATGTGGGATAATACATCATACTAATGGGACGACTTACAAAGCATATGTGTCCGACAAAATATACCAACAAAATAAAGAGGGGGGTTGACACAGGTTCTTAATAGCATGATTAGAATGCGGCTGGTGAATTTTTCAAGCCAAATGGCATGGAAACAAACTCAAAGTGACCATAGTGGCATCTGAAAGCAGTCTTTGGTATGTCTTCTTCTCTCATTCGAATTTGATGATAACCTGATCTAAGGTCAATATTTGAGAAGAACTTGGGCCCATGGAGCTCATAAATCCTTGGGATGGGGTATCTATTATTTATTGTCTTCTTGTTTAATGCTTTGAAATCAATGCACATTCTCAAGGTTCCATCTTTCTTTTTTACCATAACAACTGAAGAAGCAAATGGGCTAGAACTAGGCTTTATGAGACCCAACTCCAAGATTTATTTAATGGACTCTTCAATCTCATCTAGAACCCTTTTGGGATTCGTATAAGGCTTCATTTTGATAGGTTGTTTTCCTATCTCTAACTCAATGTTATGCTCAACACCTCTACGTAGTGGTATTCCTAGGGGAATGTCTCCAAAAACATTCTCATACTTACTCAATAGTTTCTCTATCTCCTCAGGATGCTTGAAAATGTTCAAGTGGGGTTTAGTAGATGTAATTAAAAATTCAAAATCCCACTCTATATCTTTTTTCCTCACTCTAGTCCTCATGTTGTGATAAGACAGTACTTGATTTGGGTAAGTGTGCATTCCCCTCAATAAGATGGGTTTCCCTTCTGAATTTTCAAACCTTATTTCAGGGACTTGATAATTCATTGTATGTTCCCCTAAAGAATACATCCATTTTACTCCCAAAACCACATTTGTATCAGCCACATTCGCTACATAAAAATTATCAGTGATAGTATGATTTCCTAGAGAAACCTAAAGCTTTGGAATCCATTTAGTGCAGTCCATAGAATTGTTACCTGGGATGATGCTTGTGAAACCATCAAAATTTTCAGCTTGTAATTTTCTCCTCTCCACCAAGGTTGCATATATGAAGTTGTGAGTGACTCCACCATCCACTAGAACCGTGACCTTTTGGCCTTGTATGTTTCCCTTGAGCCTTAAGGCGTGGAATCTAGGTACACCCGAAAGTGCTGCAATTTTTCCTGTATCAGGAGTGGGTTGTTCTTCTTATTTTGTTTGATACCCTTCTTCTTGGGCTGCAAGTTGTGCCTCTTACTCCTCCTCCTCTTCATCATCTTCAGAAAGAACTTCAATGTAGTGTCCCTTCCCCTTGGCACATCTATGCCCAGGGACCCAAGGTTGTTGGTGTGTAAAACATAGCTTCTTTATTCTAAGCTCTTTTTTGCTTGGTCCTCCTTTATTTTCTTTGGTATAGGGGTCATTTTTCCATTGTTTCTTACCTTCCTTGAACTTGGAAGGGAAATTTGTCTTAGGAGGATATTTGGTTCTTTGCAACACATTCTGTAAATCCCTTGTCAAATTCATGGCATCCTTCAATGTGGTTGCCTTGTGGGATTTCACTAGCCCTCTCAAAGGTTTTTTCAATACTTCAGTAAACAATCAAACAAACCTAGACATATATACATCAGAAACCATTACTGGAAGCTTCTCAAATTCTAACATATATGCTTCAGGAGTTCCTACTTGCTTCAATTGTGCTAGTTCTTTGAAAGGAAGTTTAGGGTCTTTCCTCTCAAATATCTCCATTAATGTATTGGAGAAACCCTCATAAGATAAAATCAGATCATGTCCCAAGGTTCTAACACCATGGAACCACCAATCACTAGCTTCCCCTTCAAGATGTAGAATGGCCATTTTCAATGCATCTTCTTCAACCATAGGATTTAATTGGAAATATACACTTAATTTATGCAGCCAAACACTAGCAGACATTTGTGAGGAACCATCAAAGGAAGGAATGGATACTTTTCCCATGGTGTATTTTAATTCATGGTTAATATGGGATTCCCTATTCCTGTTTCCTCCTTGTTTGAACTGAAGAGAAGCTCTAGTGAACTGATCAAAATGTAGGACTTTCCTACATTCATCATTTAATTGATACCAATCATTTATTGCTTATCTAACATCATAGGTGGTTTAAGGGCCTTATTTGGACTCTAAAAACTTAGGTATTGCAATTCCACTCTGATTTTTGAACTCATGAGGTCTGTTATGAGGTCCAATCTTGGAAAAAATTGTCTCTCCATTGGTCTTCCCCTCAACATGAGGTGTACTAATACTACTCCTGGGTACTTAATTTCTCCCAAATTGGCTAGCCATCAATTCGAACCCTTGCATGAGATGTTTTTTAATAATGTCAAAAAATGATGTCATGAATTTCATAAGGTCATCATTGTTTTTTTTGTCATCCATATCTCCCAGTTCTAGTTTTTCCTTAATCTTCTTGTAAAAATAAATAACCTATCCACTTCCTTCCTTTTCACTATTAAGGTTTCCAGTATCATATTCTAATGGAGGGAGGTCAGAATCAGAAAACATGAATAAATATCTCTGTCAGGTGCCAATATCAAGCTCTGATACCACATGTAATGTCCCAATTCAAAATTTCCCAATAAAGGCATAATTTTGGAAAAATTGTCTTGAATAGTTTTGACCCAGGGGGATTCGAATGGATCAAGAGTGTCTCGAATTTGGTTGGGACTCTTAAATTGAATCTATAATAATTTTATGATAGGTCATATACATCTGAAACTCTAATTTGGCATGATGGAAAAAAGGGGGAAATTACTAGCAATTTATGATGCAATCCCCCCTGGGGTATGGGCAGAAATGGCTCTCCAAATCCTATTCGACCTTCCCAAATTTCAGAAAAGAGTATGGGGACTGTAATTAGAATTAATTTAATGCCATTATATGTGGTTAATATTTCTTCAACATTAGGAATAAATCTTCATATTCAAATGCACACTTTCAGTGATATTTGCTTAAGGGAAATGACACAATAAAGCTCAACATCGACTCTTAAATGGTGCATATAACGGCTCAGAAAAGAGAAATATTAATATAGACTCTTTAAATCATTTCAATATCTCACTAAAATCATATAACATTGACCCAAGTCGCAATATACATCAGACACACAATCTCTATTGAAAGGGAAAATCATCACATGGAAACTAGTCACAAGAAAGCTTGAAAATGTGGACATTTACATATGTATTTCTTCTGGTTTCGACTTACAGATCATGTGAACATGATATTACAGATCCATGCATCATACATCGTAGCTTGGGCATCAACTGAACTCAATGGGTCGCAAGCACCATTCACACTAGTGTGCCTTCATAAAAAAACATGGAAATATGGAAGTGGAAATTGAGAGAATGAGAGGAAAGATGGGTCACGAACAGCAACAGCCTCCTATATTCAATAAAAAAAATCTATGAATCTCCAAATTAGAGCTCTGAATGACCTATTCCATGGCCAACTTGGATGATAATATCACTCTCTCGAAAATGGCTTACTAACAAGGTAAGTGTGCACTCACTATGCAAAGGACAAGCAATTGCTCTCCAAATGCCAAAGGAAAATTGACAAATGATCCAAAATCCATTTCCATTCCTCATGACATATTTTTATAAACCTCCTAAGGTGCTCTAAGTTTGAATTCATTCCCATAGGCTTCCTCAACCTCATCCTTGATGTTTAGTAACCTCCATGCCACTTGGCCTTCTCCTCAACCCTTCATCTTCCACCAAATTCGAACGGTTGCCTCTAACTCCCAAATTAGACCTCTTGGTGGCTATTTTTAGCCATGTCATGTCATATTGGTAATATTTCAGCAATCAGGTCTGCAATCGAGTATGACTTGTCATAAAATCTTCCATCATTGTTGTCATAAAGCGTATGGAATCTAGCTCCACATGGCACCTAGTTTCTTCCTACACTCTTCCTCTTCTATGGAGAGTTTCTCCTACTCACCCATTTGAATCCTTGGGTTCGTGATATTTCATTTGATGCCTCTTCACCTTCCAATAACATTCCATCACTCATAATTTCAAATTTGGGGTTAAGTCATAACATGTGTAAGGAAGCATCTAGCCACCCAAGGCCCCCATGGACCTCCAAATGTCCTTATGAAGCAATGCCACTTTATTTTCTCCATATTTATTATTTGTATGACCGAATTTAATGTGTAAATGATAAACTAAGGTTCTCTTGGGTCACATAGCTCCCTTATTTCAATATTTAATTCCTCCTCGCCCAACCTAGGGAACTAGTAGGTGGGTGAACATTGTCAACTAGTAGACCTATTGGAATGGGGACATGACACATTGCTTTCTTTTTTTATTATCGATATAAGGGTTAAATATTTTGTAGATTCAAAATTATTGTTCTTCTCCTTTACTTTATGACTTCATATTTCTTCTAATAAGTTCTCTTAATTCATTGTTTCTATTATATAAATACATTATAAGTAGTATCATAGCATTTTTTGTGCCAACATACACCTCAACTTTATAGAAATATTTTTTCAACTAGAAACATGTTCTCACATCTATAAACAAAAAAATATCGTGTTCAACCAATCAACATGTTACTAAGAAGGATACATATAGAGATTACATGTGGAATCCCCTCATCGGAAGACCTTCTAAACCTCTATAAATACTTAGTTGTGATACCTCAATTTTATTAAACTTGAATTATGATGCAATATATCATGTATTATTATATGGTGTGGTTTATATAATGGGTATTTTTTAATCGAGAAATTGACAGGGAAACCTACCAATACTTCCCCATGTTTCATGGATAGTAAAGGTGGTAAACCATTAGCCTCCCTAGCAGAAAGCCCAACCCTGAAGGACTCAAGGCTCAAACTCGTGACCTCTCCCATCTTTAAAATAGTGTACACATCTTACCACTCGAGATATCTCTTAAGGCTAGTTTATGAAATTACTATTGTGTGTAAAGTTATCATGATTTTATTTAAAAATAAATAAATTTATGATGTAAAATTAAAAACCAAAAATTAATTAAAAAAATTATATTATGTTTTCCATGTAAAAATGTAAATATAAAACAACAAAAGGACTCATATTAGTAGGCAGTAACATAACCCTCATGCATAGGGCATAGGAAAGAGAAAGGGGGCAAAACTTATGACATATTACCTTATTAAATTTTAAATAAATATATGTTTATGTAGATCATTCCATTTTACGTTTAAACAACCACATAAGTAGAGCATATATGTTTTCCAACAAATGACCAATATAAAGAATACAATGTGTTTTCGAGCAAATGGCCATTAAAAGAAGTTAACACTGAAAACAAGGTGCAAGGAATTAGCACAATTCGACACTCAAATCATTTTTAACCGTAGTAAATATAAGCCTATCAAGATATATATACATAAATATTAATACAACTATTATTACTAACTAATCTAATTATAAAAATATCTTAAATACTATATTTTTATATTAATTATAAAAATACATATATTTAAAAATAAATTAAATACTAATGTGTCCTCTCTTATCTTTTTGAATTCGGGCTCCAAGAAAATTTTAAAAATTTTCAAGATCTGACGGTTCTGGTTCTGTAGTTTTGGCTCGGTTTTTGCTGAAGGAGGACTTCAAGATCTAACGGAGTTTTGGCTCGCGTTTTTGCTGAAGGAGGTTGTCTTCTCTGAGGTGGTTCATCTCTTTGGTTTTGGAGGCCTCGACGCTCTGAGTTGGCTTCGGTGGGTTCTACTCTGGACCTTAGTGTTTGGACGGGCTCCTTTGAGCGTGGAGTGCTCTGTTGTTTGTCTATGCCAGCCTGGTTTGGTTCTTTAGTGCGGCTGGATCAAAGCATCTGATAGGTGGGATTCTTTAGAAGTGTTCTTGTTTGAAGGCTCTTCAGTCGATGGAAGCTTCTTGAGGTCTTTGCTCTCCTCGGTGTGATGGCAGCGATTGGGGTTCTGCTAGTGCTCTGCTTTGGGAGGATTGTGGAAAGTCTTCGTTCTTGGTTCTTTTTTCGACTGAGATTCTGAGCAACCCTGTTAAGAATTATTGGTCAGTGGATCCGGTCTCTGAGGTCATGGAGGAAATCTCTCCTTCCTCTGATCTCACTTCCTTCAGAAGACTTATTGCTTCAGGCAGCAAACGAAAGCTCACTCAGATTCAGCAATCCTTTGTCAAAAAGCTGGATAACATCCCTTCGATTGATCTTCCTGTTGATCAAACATGTAGATCAGCTCTTGATTTAGTTGACAGGGGACTCATTGGTCAGTTTACTGGCCTCTGGCCATCTCCAAAAGCTATTGAAGGATGGGTCCAAAGGAACTGGAAACCTTTGATCTGAAGACATTAGCAGCAAGATATTAGACAAGGGTTACTTTGTATTTCTTTTTGAAAATGCAGCGGATAGAGACCTAATCTTTTGAAACAGACCTTATTTCATGGGTCCTCGGGGGATTTACCTAAACAAGTGGAATCCAGACTTTGATTCGAATCAAGATGTCCCTTCTGTTGTGCCCGTTTGGGTTAGCCTACCGCATCTTCCTCTCCATTGTTGGAATTTGGACTCCCTCAAAGCCATAGGGGAAACTCTTGGGAAATATATTGACCGGGTTGATACAAGATATCAATACACCTGCGCTCGAATCTGTGTTGAGGTAGACTTAGAGGTAGGGCTTCCTGAAGCAATTACCTTGAAGGTGGCAGGGTGGGAACATGTTCAAGAATTAGATTATGAACAATTGCCATTTAAGCACAGATTCTGTCATGGCTATGGGCATTTTGCTAGAACTTGTAAAAAAAATCTTGAAGAAGAAATTGTTCAAGAGAAGGGAGCACGATGGACTCTAGTCCAAAAATCTAGCTCGGTGAAGCAAGGAACTAAACCCAAGGTACCAAGAGAAGAAAAGGGTTCGAGTAGAAATCCCCCCGGACAGAATTAGAAGGATAATGGGTCAGCCTTGAAGGTAATTTCATCTTAGAATAATTTTGAAGTATTAAGTATCCCAGAAGATAAGGTTACCCCAATACTTGTAGAGGTAGAAGCCCCACAACCTGTTTTGCAAGTTGCAAGTGATCAAGTTATTTCAATGCTTGAAGAGGGTGAGCTTCCTCAATCATCTCTGCAAGCATTCCAAGGTCAAGATGAATCCGCTATTGGTATTCCTGTGGATGGTAGTCCTCCTACCTATGCGGAGATGGCAAAAAAAATTAAAATCTCCGAAAACTCTAGTTCAGATGAAGACCCTCTCGAGAAGTCCACTAAAAAAGGTCGTAAATCACAAAGACTCTTCGGGAGGAAGAAGCTGCATGTCTCAAGATGCAAGGAAGTCAAGAAACTTTAAAGATGTCAATCAGCAGAAATACTCGGACCAGGCCTCCCAAAGGAGGTCCTCCTCCTTCCATGAATAAATAATGAATTTACTCTCTTGGAATTGCAAGGGCCTAGGGACTTCTTCGAAAGTAGAAGCTGTGAAAGATCTCGTAACTATGGCTCTCCCTGATGTTCTTCTACTCCAAGAGAGAAAAATTGAAGCAAGCAATCTTCTTACCATCAGCAATTAGTTTTGGAAAAAGAATGTAGGAGAGCTTGTGAGTGCTCGTGGCTCATTTGGTGGGCTTGCAACGCTTTGGTCTAAAGACTTTTTTTCATTGGAAAATTCATTTGTTTCTCAGCATTGGATTTTCACCTAACTTAGGCATTACCCTAGTAAGATATCTCTCTGTCTTTTCAATCTTTATGTTCCTGTGACTTTCCAGGAGAAGAGAGACTGCTGGAATTCCCTGGATGTTTTTTTAGCAGCAAGAAATCCATCTAACATTATTGTAGCCGGTGATTTAAATATCATGTTGGCCCCAAAAGCAAAGAAAAAAGGTGGAAATTGTGGGAGAGATCCTATGCTCAGAACAGTGGAGCGAATCATCTCATCTTGGGATTTGATCGATTTTAAGCCAAAAAAAGGACGTTACACTTGGAGTAATAACCGTATAGGCTCAGCCAATATCTCGAACAGATTGGATAGATTTCTTCTTCAAAGCTCTTTTCTCACAGAAAATAAAATTATTTCCTACAGCATATTGCCAAAATTATCCTCGGACCATAAACCTATCTTACTGCAATTTATAGATGATGAAGATCTCGGTCCCATTCCTTTTATGTTCAGCCCTCTATTGGTTGACAACGAAAGTTTCTTGGATATGGTTAGTAATTCCTGGAAAATTCCGGTATCTGGTTCTCCTAATTTCGTGTGGGAAATGAAACTGAAACAAACCAAATCTGCGTTGAAGGAGTGGATAAAACTATCTCCCCATTCCCCTATCAACGATAGAATTTTGGCCATGACTCGTCTTGATGAGATTCAAATGATAATGGAGGATGCAGAGATCTCACCTGCCATTCTAGCTGAAGAACAAGAAGCCCAGGTTAATGCATCCAAATCCTTTAGAAAGGAAGAGGAATATTGGCATTTGAAATCCCGGAATTTATGGTTGATTGCCGGTGATAAAAACACCTCATTTTTTCATAAGCTTTTCTAGAGCAAGATTGTCCCATAACCATATTTCAGAAATAAATTATGCGTCTGGTGAATCCTTCAAGGGTATCACTCATCTCAAGCAAGAAGCTGAAGCTCATTTTAAGAAATTATTTACAGAGGAGGGAGTTGTAGACTTGGAATTAACCTCAGATTTCCTTTCCAATGTTCCTAGTTTGGTGAATGCAGAAGATAATGGTGAGCTTATGAAACCTTTTTCTGAGGCGGAAATTATAGATGTTATCTCGTCTATGGCTTCGGATAAAGCCCTAGGACCCGATGGATTTTCCATTCATTTCTACAGAGTATGTTGGACTATTATCAAAAAAGATCTTTTGAGGATGATTAAAGCATTTCAGTCTAAAGATGAGGTTGGTGGAAGTACTAATTCCACTTTCCTTTCTTTAATTCCCAAAGAAGTTAAACCTTCCACTTTTGACCGTTTCCGCCCAATTTCTTTGTGTAATGCATCTTACAAAATCTTAGCCAAGCTCTTAGCTAACAGGCTTAAACCCCTCCTTGGAAAATTGATCTCTCCACTACAAGGTGGATTTGTTAAAGGTCATCATATCCTGGATAATGTGATACAGGTTCAGGAAGCAATGCATTCTAGCTTCAATACAAAAGAGAAGGGCATGCTTATAAAGCTCGACATGGCGAATGCCTTTGATAGGGTCAAGCTCTCTTTCCTATTTCAAATTCTTAATTCTTTTGGATTTAGCTCCGCTTTTATTAATCTGATTAAAGCCTGTACTAATAAGCCCTAGATAGCTCCTTTAGTGAATGGCAGACCTACTCATTTCTTTCAAGCTTCACGAGATCTTCGACAGGGCTGCCCCCTCTCGCTGTTTCTTTACATCCTAATGGTAGATTCTCTGAACAGAAAGCTAACTGTGGAAAAATATGTTGGAACAATTCCAGGAATCAAATCTGTTAGTGCTATGGATTATATTAAGCATGCTCTCTTTGCTTATGACACGTTGCTCCTTGGAAGGGCTTCAATGAGATTGGCAAGAATTTTCAAAGAAATTATGCAGGATTTTTGTACTGTCTTAGGTGCCATAATCAACAACTGGAAGAGTGTTGTATATGGATGGAATGCAGCTCCAGAAACTATTGCAAATATTTCTCAGCTTCTTGGCTTTGAGGGATTTGCCAATTGGGATAAAGTCAAGTATTTGGGCCTTCCACTATCGTTGGGTCAAAGAAAACCTTCTCATTGGCTGGAAATTGTTAGTAAGATAAAAGCCAAGATTGTCTTCTGGGGTGGTTATTGGCTTACTATGGCAGGTAAACTAGTCTTAATCAAATCCACTCTTTCAGCTCTTCCGATTTATCAGTCTTCTCTTCTGCTGGCCCCTAAATCGATCTTAGATCAACTATCCAAATTGATAAGAGACTTTCTCTGGCAAGGAGGCAAAGGAAATCAAGGAAGATTGCATTTGGTCAATTGGGATACTGTCAAGCATCCTGTTTCCGAAGGAGGGCTGCAAGTTAAAGATCCTGGGCTAGTAAATCTTGCCATGGGTGGAAAACTGTTGTGGTAACTTTTCTCCAATCTAAGACATCCTGTAAGTCAAATTTTTTGGGAAAAAATATTTGAATGGAGGAACTCTTCGAAATTTATAGTTGACTAATATTTCTAAAGGAACTTCAATATGGAATCTCTGTAGAAAACGTATAACATTATTTACTAAGCAATTATTCAAGATACCAGGAAATGGCAACAATACTTTTATATGGGAAGACAAAATCAATGGTAATCCTCCTCTATTATTTGTCCATGCAATCGATGAATTAAAACTCTAGCTGGAAAGTAAGCACATTTCGCGTCTAGCTGATATCTCCTCCTAGGATCGTAAGGGTAACTGGCTGAAGTGGAAATTTCCAGCGTTTCTAGACTGTAGGGACTCTTCTTTGCACAATCAATTACATTTGTTGATTAATCTTCTGTCTGGAAATTCCCCCATACACTCTTCCTGCATAGATGCGTGGATTTGGGAACCTACAGGTAGCTACTCGACAACGTTTGGGTACAAGGCTCTTCTCAATTTTCCTCCTCCAGCTCATAATACCAAGTTCTGAAAACATGTCTAGCAATCCCCTAGCTTACCGAAAGCAAATTTTTTTACTTGGATTCTCATGCACCAGCGAGCCTTAACTGGGGAAAATTTGATAAAAAGAGGCTTCTTCGGCCCTTTTCAATGTTGCTTCTGTAAGCAAGCAACAAAATATTCTGCTCATATTTTTGTTATCTGTGGATACACTCAAAAAGCCTGGGCGTTTCTTTTACTTGGCTTACCAGTCTCTATTCCTTTAAATGAAGATCCTGTAAATCTCTTTACAAATTGGCAGAATGGTATCCCTGGATTTCTTCTTCAAGCCGTGACTGGAGGAAAATCTGGCAAGCCATCCCAAAATTCTTTTGGTGGAAAATATGGATAGCGAGAAACAAATCAATCTTCAATAGTAAATCCAAAAATCCTAAACTTGTAGCTTCTAATGCAAAGGAAATGCTCTTGGAAGTAGTGGGAAAGCACCTAGATCTCATTAACCTTAGTGCTGAAAACAAATGGATTGGACTGCCTCAGATTGAAAGAACTCAGCTGAATTTTAGAAGACCTAAGCTTAATTCTCTTTGGCAAATTCGAAGTTCGGAAGCAAACTTCTCGGATCGGTGGAAAAATAAGAATAAAGTTTCAATTTTCTTTGATGATGCTTCAAAAGGAAACCCGGGAAACGCTAGAGTAGGTGGATTAATTTTCCTTCTGGGAGGACGGCTTCAAACCAGCTTCAGTTGGGGATTGGGAAAGCTCTCTAACAACCAAGCAGAATAATATGCTCTTCTAAAAGCCTGCCAACTGGGCCTTTGAAGCTAGTCATTCCAATCTTCAAATTTTTGGAGATTCTGAACTCATTATTAAAGTCTTAAATTCTGCAGCTAAGTTCTTTCATCCTAGTTTGATTGTGACTATGCACGGGTTACATTTCATCTTAATTGAGTGTTTGTCGGTCTCTTGCTTTCACATTCTTCGTGATTTGAACAAGTCAGTTGATCTAAAAGTAAATCAGGGATGCATGCTTCCTCAAGGAATGCTATGCATGCTTCCTCAAGGAATGCTATCTCTGAATGATTTGTCAAGTGTTATGCATCTTATTCCCTAATCTTGAATTGAGAAGCTGTGAAGATCAAGAATTGTATTTTTCTGAAATGTTGTAATTGGGTTAAATCCCATCATTGTTCTTTTTCAAATAAAATAAAAAATAAAAAACAATAACTGATTTGGTGAAAAAAATTAAATTAAATATATTAATAATATAATTAAATATTAAATCATTATTGTTTTATTTTTTCCAAAAAAAAATCACAATTTATATCATAAAAATAAAATTGCATTTGCAAATATATGTCACATATATATTTAAATATTAAGTTCACATAATTTAAACTAAATTATATTCTTGTTTTTGGCAATCCAAAGACACCAACTTGTGATGAGGGGAAAGGATTTAATAGGACAATAAAGTGAGTTGGATAACCATGCTTGGAGGGCCATTTCAATAGTGACCCCATTCCAAGTGATTGTATGTCTAATGACCCTTGAGCATTCTTGCCATACCATCCTCATAACTAGACAATTAATGAATAGGTGAAGAACTGTCTCCTCCTCTTATTTGCATAGTGAGTACCAGTTTGTACCTTCAAATTTTTGTTTATGAATGTTATCCCAAGATGGGATTTTGTTATTCAAAGCACACCACATCAAGATTTGAGCCCTTGAAAAACACTTTAGTTTTCAAACCTTCTTCAACCACCATAGTATTTCACGGTTAAAAATGTTTGAATTCAGTTGTATATACCCCCTCTTAGTTGTGTATTTTCTAGATGGTGTGAAATCACAAATTAATTCCATATCTCTAAGTCAAATATATTTTAGAGCACTTATATAATTATTCCATAGAACTATGTCTTCATTTTCCACCAAATATAAGGGAATAATATATCTTCCCCTACTGCCTGACCAAGGTTCCATCCCTAGTCAAACACTATTTCCATTGAAGATTCTCCAAGTGAACCCTTTGAGATCAAAAGAATTAACCACGGCTTTCCAGATGCTAGGGTACATTTGGCCTCTTTTTGGATGGTGATCTAGCCCAATCTAAAATTGAGTACAACGTGATGTACTTTTGTTCAACTACCATAGTCCATAAGCTTTTTCTAGTAAGTATTCTCCAGACACATTTGGTAGCCAACGCCTTTGAGAATATGAATATATTTTCAGACACCAACATCCAAGAGATTTTGGAAGTGAAATTTTATCCCACTTCACCCAGGGCATCACATGATGTTCTTTGTGACCGCTCCACAGAAATCTGTAGCACATCCTTGTAGCTAACTCCAAAATTCCCTTTGTGATCTAGGCCAAAGACATTGACTACATTGGAATGGCCTCCAACACTAATCTTACCAAAGGGTGAATCCATGAATATGGGTGTCTATTTTGGGGCGTCTTGTGAGCAAATAAATCTGATTTTTTCATGTTTTTCAACTTTGGGAAAACAAAAGTTATATTTGTGTTATGAATTTCACTTTCTAGTAAAAAGAAAACTTTTAGAGAATTTTGTTAGCTTTCTATTCATTATTTATTCAAACTTTTTTATTGATATTTAATATTTCAATTTGGAAAATGTTTGACATTATGTTCTTATAAAACGAAAGGACTAATAAATAGTCATATTTTTTAGTGGCCTGAAATCATTGTTAAAATTGTGTTTCTTAACAAACAAATATGCTACGACAATCTACATAGAATATTCTAGGGCATGGATATAATTTCATAACCAATGGATTTGTATACTTATTATTATAATTTCTTGAATTGGATCTATGCAGAAATCTTATCGAATTTCAACAAGTTTATTATGAGAGGACATTTCTCTCAATTTACTCTAAAACTAAAAAAATCTAAGAATACCTTTTTGAAGTAGACACCCAAGGAAGGGCACCATATTTTTTTAGAATTTTTTTATTGTGTATTTTTTAAGATATGGAATTTCCATTTCACCGCATTTTGAAAGTAATGAAACAAAAATGGACACGTATTAAGAAATAAAATAATTAAAATTATCAATTCTCACCTAAACACAACAAAATATATACCTATGGAAAGTAGATTCAATAATGAAACTGATGGTATCAATTCCGACAGTCGCTTTGCAGTGTGGCATATTTTTTTTCCTTCCAAAAATGGAGAAGTCTAAAAACGTTGAGGTTTTCGACTACTGACAGGTATTCAGACGAATAATTATTCAGCCCAATAATTATTCATCCAAATAATTTGTTTCCGTTATCAAACCGTTAAATATAGCAACGGTTGTTCAGCCGAAAAATAAATCGAAAAAAAAAATACGTCGGCCGGAAAATACGGGGCACGGTTTTAAAAATTGCATTTTTTTGAAGTAGTGTAAATAAAGAGTAGATAAATTATAATTTTACATCTCATAACCAATCTCCCTGCTCTTGAAACCCATTTGTGACTCCACACATGGAATCTCTTTTATAGTTTTGTGATCAACCACAACCAGTCTTTTTTGGTAGTTATTAGGTTTTAAGTGAAATCCTAAGTACTTCAATCCATCATCCAAACTTAAATTGAAAAAAGAGAATAGGACTTTATAGTATCTAATGTATACATCCTCCATGTTTATACAATATAATGTAGAATTTCGAACATTTACCTGCAGCTTGCTAGAATAATTCCAAAACTTTTGCTAGAGTGTTCGCATCCCTTTTGGATCCATCACATAAAATCAAGATATCATCAATGAAAAGGAGATGAGTGATATTGAGAATATTTGAGATCTGCATACCTTTTATCCAACCAACCCTCTTTGTTTTATCTAGGGATATTATAATCCCTTCAACAATCAAAAGGAAGAGGAGGGGTGATAATGGGCACCCTTTTCGCAAACCCCTTTCAACCTAAAAAAAGGGGTAAGTCGATCCATTATGAGTAATGCAAAGGATACAGAGGTAATGCATCTAATGACCCAAATTAATAATGGAAATTTGAAACCAAGATGTGTTAGGAGGAGCCTGATATAGAGCCAATTTACCTTGTTGTATGCCTTAGACAAATCAATCCTGATTATTACACCTTTGTCATGTATGTTTTTCATGTTGTGGATGACTTCTTGCACCACCCCGTAGCCTCATTTGTCTTCTTTCTAGAAATTTGAATTGTTCTTTTGATAAATGATTTGGTAATACCACTTTCATTCTTCTTGCAATGGTTTTTTCTATAATCTTAAAAATTCCATTTGCAAGAAAGATTGGTCTGGAATCGTTAGAGGTTGGATTTTTCACCTTTGGAATTAGAACTATAAAAGTAGAATTGAAAGAATCTAGAATTCAACCAGAAATTTTGGACTCCTCTACCATCTTCAGAAGATCATCCCTCAAAATGCCAAAAGGAATCCAGGAAGAACTCTACCAACCACTCGTCTGGGTGAGGGATCTTTATTTGATACCTCCTCCATTAAATCCATGTTGTCCTCCTCATTGATGAAGCTAGGAAATGGTTCGGCTATCCAGATGATTTTTGTTATTGACGTTCTTTCTTGAGCCTTGTATAGGGATTGAAAATGATCTTATATCGTTTTAGTCAAACCTCAAAAGTGTTAATCACCTAACCTTTTGAATCTGGAAACCCCCATATAGTGTTTCTCATCTTTCATCCATTGGAAGTTGCTTGGAGGGATTTTTTATTCTCATCTCCACTCTTCAACCACAGTGCCTAAATTTGTAGTCTCCATACCTCCTCTTGTTTTGCTAACAGCTTCTTTTTCATCTTTCCATTTAATAAATAAGCTTTGTGGATTGATTTGACAATAATCCTCCCCCCACTTAGTCATACATACCTTGTAGAGATTATTCCACCTTATTGTCATCTTGGTTGTCCATGTTCCTCTTTTCATGTGCCCATTTGATTTTCTCTTGCTTCAAATTTTTCAGATTGTTTGCAAACTGAACAAAGGCTAACCTTTGAGAACCAGGAGCAGGAAGAATCCAAACCTCTCTTAGTATATATTTAAACTCATCCTCCTTTAACCAACATGAGTTGAATTTGAATTGGATGGGGGGTTGTTTCAGAGAGCCCATGCATCCTAGAAAGATCGTGTTTTGTTCTGATTCACCCCCACATCTAACACATTGTCTTGCATTGTTCAGTTTATCTATCAGTTGAGCAACAACTAAAAATATATCCATCCTTCTAGCAATTTGATCCTCTCTTGCTCTCATGTTCCTCTAGGTCGAAATCAGTTTGACTGGATTAACATACATAAGTCTTTTGTCTTCTAATTGATGAAGGAAACATGTTGAAAGAAGGTCAAGGTTTTCCTTCGTGCCCTAAATCTTCAAAGCTCCCAAAGTGAAATTAAGGTTTCCCCCAATAATAAGGTTTGGGAAGAAAATAAAAGATTTAGACATTATCTTGTCCCATAAATCCTTCCTATCACCATATGACCCATAACAATTTAGAATAGTCATTTCCAACCCTAAATATTCCACCAAAATGTTTAAATCCAAACCTAAATCACATCCCCAACTATCATAAACCATGATGATTGGAGGATTCCACCCAATAGTGATCCCACCTAATCTTCCCTTCACATTCGAGGCAATGAAATGTCGGTCCTCGAAAATCCTTTGAGTGTCTTTGCATTGTTCTCCCTCCCCCAAAGTTTCTTGAAGGAGCGGAATATCAAGAGAGTTGGTAATGACCAACCTCCACAGTGAGGACTTTTAAGACGAGTTTGCCACCCCCCTACACTTAAAGGATATAATTTTCATTTGGAAACCCCCTCCAAGGTTCTCACTGCTCTAAGTGCCCCGATAATATATGATTATTTTCAAGTTTCCAATTCAAACTTGGCTTTTTCTGAAGCTTTGAGTAAGCTAGGTTTTCTACCCCTCTCCCTGCTTGCACCAGCCAAATATGGGATTTGTCTTATACCCCCTTCCCCAAGCCAAGGATCCATTTGTGAGGTCATGGGCCTAAAGTTGTATCTATAAACATTTTCCTCTAATCCCTTTGAGGACTCTTTCTTTGTAGAGATAGTGGGTTGGGAAATCACTCAAAATCTTCCCATATGCTAGGGAGCAATCAATGATAAAAAATCCATAGAACCTACAAGTGATAGTGGAACATGTTGTTGAGTGGAAATATTAACTTGAATAGGAGAACAAGTTGTGATAGTGTTCAAAGGAGAGACTATCATGACTAAGGTCGAGTCAACGAAAAATCCAACCTCTTCGATGACCCCTTTGTGCTTTTGGGGTTCCGTATGATCAATATTTTGATCACAACCAACATCCTTGTGTGGAACAATGCCAATCGATTCCTATGATCGAGACTAAGAAACCTTGCTCCTAACCAACCCTTCCACTGGAAGATTCATCTCCACAAATATTCCACTCTTGGTAGCCGGACCTCCCACTTCCATCAAATCTAAGGTCGAACCTCGTTTGTTGATTCACTCATATTTCTTGTCTCCTGCCTCATCCTAAAGGGGAGATTATATCAATCGGCCAAATGTCCATAAAGATGGCATCTCCTACAGCTGAAAGGAACACCCTCATAGTCTATTTTTTGGACAAGGATAAATTGCCCCTCTCAATTTCCATATCCTTCTTTAGACATTCATGTGTATCCACCCTAACCAATATTTTGGTCACTCTCATTTCACCAATCTCTTAAAAAGACATATATGCTTCAAGAAATTCCCCCAACAAGTTACCTATACCTATGAATACATCTAAGGACTAGTAATCAAGAGGTAGTCCAAGTAGTAGGGCCCAAATTGATGCAATGTCTAGTCTCTCCCTCTTAGCATCAAAAAGAGGTATGGAGCCATCGGAACCGCTCTAATGCACCAATTTTTCTCCAAAATCGATTGTGTGTATTGCAACTTTTGTAGAAAAAAGACGAACCAACCTTTATCAAGGACAAGAACCCTCAGAGTACATCCAATCCTTCCATCTCTGTGAACCTTATCCGAATTAATTAGGGTTTTGACATTAAACATGTGCCATTGAACTCTTCTTTTGATAGCCAAATTTTCCATTTCAACTACCCTATGAAGATGAATGTCGTCCCCAACAACAAACTTGTTTTCCTTCCCTTGATTCTTTAGAACCCTATGTTTCTTTCGACCTCTTTTATCACCATCCTTCAAACCTGAGCATTTGAGTTGAACCTGTGCCCTGCTCTCATTCTCTTAAAAAATCCCTAACTCCTCCATCCTCTATATTTTTGTCTAGTGGAATCCCATCACCAGTATGACCCTTTGAAACCCTCTCATCTTAAACATTCGGGCCACCTAAGAGAGCTAAGAATCCATTAGGGTAAAAAGGTACGTCTTCGAGTACAAAGGATGTTTGAGGAGTTAAGATCAAAATCCCCTTGAGTGCAAGAAAGGTTGGATAGAGTGCTCCATTTTCTAGAATTGCAGATCCAAAGGCCTCAAACAGATTAACCCCTTGCAAAGACGTTACCAATCCTAGCACTTCGAACTGATCCAACGAGGGTTGGGGAACCTCCAAACCTTGTGGAGACCACACCTGTAGTTGTGGATCAATACTATTAAATTGCAATAATAAAATATTATAAATTCAAATATGATATTAAATATTATTATACAATATTTTCCATATTTATTTATTTAATCATTAATTAAACCATAAAATGACTTTTTCTAATAATATGATTAACAATATTAAAATAAATTTGAATAAGTTAGATCATATTGAATTATAGTGAAATTAGTTTAACTATATTAAATAGCATATATTAATTTCTATTGTATGGTTACATGATATTAATAAAAAAAATAACCAAAGGGGTTGGATTCATTCGTGAAGAGCGTGGAATATTTTTACAAGTGGGAAATGATCAATCTTTGTGAGAGATTAGCTTGAATATGTGAAGTCACCTTAAAGTGGTGGTCGAAGGTATGGTTGCACCCAAAGAGATTGTATTAAATGAGTATGTGACTTGTGCACACATAAGTGGATCAAATCCCATCCCCATGTCTTTCAATTTAATCCTAGATGCAGGTGGAAACCTAAATGCCCCAAACCTATAGTTATGAGGCCATCAATATGTAGGACACATGGCCCACTAACATATCCAGGTGGAAGCGACCAAACCAAGGCATGTGGCTCTAGGCTTGGTTCGCATGAGGAGAAGGATAACATGGCAATGATGGAGGAGCTCTTGAGGAGAGCAAAGGATGTTGGAACTATTTCCTCCACATGCATATTTTCTCTAGCAATGGAGTGACAGCTTGGGAAGATTCAATGCTTGGATTCCAATCCGCAAATTTCTACAACTTGTTCCACACATTTCGCAACAGGTTATTCAGTTTTGACATCTTGTTTCGGAGCTTTCTACAACTTGTTCCGCGGCTTTCGCAACATGTTCTTCAATTTCCGTAACTTGTTCCAAAACTTTCATAGCTTCCACAACTTGTTCTTTAGTTTCTCCAACTTTCCACAACTTGTTGAGTATATTTCTACAACTTGTTCTTGTTTGTTGTCAATCTTGCCATCATGGAAGTATATTACCAGTGCCCAGTTTCTATATCTAAGAGAAATTCTAAACAATCTTCTTTGGTCAAGTTTGTTATCTTTGTTAATGTTGAACAATTGTGGTATAGCCTAGTTTCCCTCATGGGCAAGCTCGGGATATTTACTTGCTTGATAGACTATGAAACTTATGGTTGGTATATTTATCTGTGATAATTTAACTTGACCCACTAAAAGTAGGTTGGCCGTAAAAAAATATGCATATACCATTTTTTTTTGTTAATAAAATCATTTTACTCTTACTTTTAAAAAAATATTTAAAAAATTATACATAATTAAATAATTTAAAAATAAATAATTAAAATTTAAAAATATATTATTTTTTTTATATTATAATAAAAATGAAATATAAGTTCATGTTAATAATCTAATATTATAAAAAAAATTATACTTATACTCTACAAAGTTCATTCAAATAATCATGAGCCAAGCATTGAAATATCTTCCTTTACAATAAGAGGAATAGGATTGTAAAAATAGGAGTAGAAGACAAAGCGATAGGAATTATGAAGAATCAAAGGGAGTGCGTATTGAAGATGAACAAATCAGGAAAAGGTACAGTGCAATCCCTTCAAATTCAGGTTCAAGGGTTCAAGGCTTATTAGTGCAAGTCCTGAATTCTTTGGAATTCCAAGCTAAGAAAACTTTTGGACAACAACAACTGCAAGATGAATGCCATGCACTCTGGATAGAGGTAGAATAGTTGCACAACAGGATGCCCCCAAGCCCCCACAGAGCAAGAATATTTGGAATATTCAGTAGAAGAGTCGTCCCCTAGCCCGATTCACAATATTCTTGATCTCAATCAGCTTCCTCCTAATGCAGCAGACCACCCGACAGAGGAAGAAGATGAACCTGTGAGAGAGGAAATCAAGCAAGCCAAGGACAAATATGACAGGAAAGTCATGCCTAAACAGTAGTTTTAATGAATTGTTTTTTGCATTTTTGTACTAGGTAACATTTACAGACTGTACTGGGATGTAAATTGGATATGTTTGTATAAACATAGGCCGAAATTTGATCCCCATAAAAGTTTAGGCATAGAGACATGTAATGGGATGTATGTGAACTCTTGTTCATTTTTTGTTTGTATGATCTGCAAGTCTCTTCAAGTTATTTTAATACAATGCTTAAATAGTTTTATTGCAAAAAAAAAAATATCTATAACTAATTAATTAACATATTTTTTAATAATATAATTAATAGCAAAATAAAAGCCTTTGGGAGTAGCTTAGTTGGTTGGAGTTCTATGTCCAAAGACCGTTAGTTCTTGAGGTCGGAGATTCAATTCTCACAAATCCAATTCTCTGGGTCCTTTGGGGGTTGGTTTCGTTAAACCATTGGGGGGTTGACTAAAATGCCACTTTGCATAATATCAATCACATTAAAAATATTATCGTATCGAAGTTTAAAGAGAAATTCTTGGCCTAGAAAGAATTAGAGGCTAAAAGAAAATTGATATACTATAAGGAGGTTATTAACCATAATCTAGAAGATCAAAAGTATCTCTTTGTTTTAACTAGTTTGAAGAAGAAAATTCATATAGCCAAGATAAGAATGAGCACTCATTAGCTTCATAGTGAGGCGTTGGACAATTCTTAAAACACCATGGGTGGAAATGATTTGTTATATCTATGAAACTATGAGCATTGAATATGAAAATCACTTTCTCTTAGAGTTCCTTGCATACACCCACATTATATAGCAGTTTCATAATCTGTGCTACAATGCAAATCTTTTTAACCTTCTAACATGTCATAACTATGGCGATCTAGGAACACTTATTTCTAATTTTTCTAAGCATGGGAACAAAATTTTACAGCAATCAAAATAAATCATTTATTTTCCCTTTAGGTTCAATAGTCCAAGGTTGGTCTCGGTGGATGTTAACCGCCACCACCATTGATCCAGGTGGATTTGTGGATGCTAAAAATTTAACAGTCTCATATGTTGTAACAAGTGGCACAGTTGCGTAGGGATCAACGAGAGCTTTGGAATGGTACTTGTATCACCTCAAATGAACATCGTATGAAGAAGACATCACTCTGAAGTTTCGACGAAACATGAAAAAAAGGTAAGTAGGGGTGCCATGTGGCAAGCCCACATGCTACCACGTGGATTGTTCATACAATCAACATGGCACAGATGATGTCAGCATGCTGACATGGTAGCACAAGAGGTTGTCATGTGTCTCCCAGGTTTGGCCCTTTTGGCATCTAGTTCAACTAGTCTAGAAGTGCCACGTGGCATATTTATAATGATGTGGCAAGTATAGTCAACGATGCTATGGCAAGTATAGTCAACGATGATGTGGCATCTATACAGTCTGTATGGGTGATGTGGCGGTGCAAGGTGGCAGGTTGTATGATGACTGAATAGCCAGGTGATAGACTAAAAATAGTGATGTGGCAAGCTCAGAGAGCAACATGTGGCAACCCAGTGTACAGTTGGCAGGTGTGTTGGCAAGTTGACTGGGTGATGACATGGCACATGTGGGCTAATCAAAATGTTCCATGTGGCACCCTTGACAATCCCAAGGAGGCATAGGGATCAAAAACTTTGGCCCCTTGGGGCCGAGCCAACTCACAAACAGATCAACAAATTTTCGAACAAACCAAACTATATATATTACATTGTTGTGTAACGTGTAAAGAGGAGAGGTCCATTGGGTTTAAACCCGCGACCTCCCTCCACATGTATCAATTCCCTAAACAATGCACCACAGGCATCATCTAATATGGAAAATGTCGGGATTTGTATTTAATTTGGCAACTGCATCGCCACGAGGTCAGGCCACGGTTGGACGACCCTACCCTTTTTAACCATGCATGCATAGTGAGGTGGTAAAGAACGAGCATGCAAATCAATGTAGAGCAACACGTAGTCTTGGAGTTTCTACTAGAGGGGGAGTCTCAGTTCCTATGTAGAAGTTGGTCAAGTTTATACTCAAAACATTCAAAATATTAAGAGGAACGCAGCCATGGCCTATATTTCTGAGTCTGAAAAACCAATTTGAAAGGTGCCTCCAGAGCCTTTGTTGTTGAGCCAAGTATAACAGAGTCGATACTTAAAAGTCTCAAGATTTCGAGAAGAATCCAATTGTGGTTTATGTTTCCGCCTCACTCTTGTATCTATGCCTTTTTATAACACCTCCTTATCAGATGGACAAATCAAGATCATAATCACTTACATGATGAGTAGCTCAATGGTAGTGTTTCCTCAAATGTTGAGTCATTATATATTCATGATGGTTGGGTATTCATACTAAGTTGGGTCATCACCAACCTACACTATCTTATTTCACCTATGCCTATTGTTTTATTGAATTAGATATTTCCACTCCTTTTGTACTTTACCATCCTTCTCCATGTCCCTGTGCTTAGATTATGGGGGGTTGTTGTTGAAATGATGGAAATATTTACTTACTGTCATTTATGCCTAAGTTCCCTCATTATTTGTATCACTAGAGTCTACCTAGTAAGCATTATTATACATCAATTTAGGTGACCAAGGACAACCTAAACATTTATGTGGGCTCGTAACCCCCTCATGTAAGGAGATGACCCACCCTCTCCCCAAGGACAACCTAAGAATTTATGTGGATCCATAACCCCCTCATGTAAGGAGATGCCCTACCCTCTTCGCCCCCCTTCCCCCCCCTCCTCCCCCCACTCTCTCTCACCCCCTAAGATGGATCATGTATTGGGGATCTAAAACATTGAGTTTATAAAATCCAACACAACTAATTTTGAAACAATATGATATGTTACAAAATCTTACATCAACAAAACATACAATTTCTAATTTGCACCTATCATTTTCCTCTACAACACAATAATCCATCATGAATGAAATCGATACCTCCCAATTCACAATGGTATCCATTCCAAAATAGGGAACACACAATAATAGTTTCTATAGGAGAGGAACTAACACTTCAACTCAAGCAAAATCCTCTTCTTGATGAGGAAACCATCCAACAATCTTTCCATATCATTGCAACATTCAAAGCATCATTGACTATAGAAGCTTCGCTTGGTAGCTAATGTCCTTAGTCAACCTCCTGCTCATACATTGCATGCATTCAACCATCTTACTCTCTCTTCCAAAAGATTGATGTGGTGACTTGAAAGTTGATTGGCATGTGTATAGTTAAAACTCTCTTGTCAATTGGGTGTAGCTTAAGTGTTTGTGAGGAAAAGTTGTTACTCTCCCCACCCAAGTTCAAATCCCACTTTGTGACATATTTTCTTAGTGAGTCGATTGTCGATGAGTTATATATGATATATTCATGTGTTGTTGATATGGCCTTGTTCCCTAAAGAATCTAAGTTTTACCCTAAGTGTCATCCTTAAAATGAGGGGAAGTGTCTGCAATGTTTCCCCTTGTGTAACACCCTGTTTTATACCCCAATATGTAAAAAAATACAAATATTGATGAAAGGGATACAAGACGGATATGTATGGTCCAGAATGACCATACTATGTAAATTTGTAAATTTTCACTCCTTAATATAAAATCCAGGACCACTGCAAACTAGAGGACAAAATAAGAGATGAGGAACTAATTTTCCACAAGGAGGAGAGAGAGAGATTATCCCAAGCATAGGTTTTGAGGGAAAAAGGTGCCTAATGTTGAACACAATGACACATTGAGAGGGGGGGTGGATCAGTGTGGATGCACTTCTTAGCAATTTTCTCTTATCAAAGCATAAGAATATTTCATCAACATTCATCAAATAATCCTGTCATCAATCACAGATCGTAGAGACACGTTTCAGGGAATATATAGTAAGTTTTATTTATAATTGGATATGAATTACAATGAAGACTTCAATCTTACGATTACATTAGCACCAACTCCTATTCCAATGACCAACTTGGTTTCTATTAACTCCGACTAATAAGAAATGCAAGACTCGGCTTTCCTTCACATACTGATCATTATCATGGCATGGTTGTCACTTTGTCTTCAAATGCGGTACTTATGTTGTAGCTATCAGTCTTCTTTGTTCTTGTCAACAATCTTACACTTGTTTCAAGTCTGTTGTATGGATACTCTATACTGCTCGGTATTATAAGTCTTCAACCAAACAACCACACATCTGCTACTACACTTGTTTACTCTCATCCACTCATGTTGCTCGAATAGGCCTGCTCTCATGCCACTCAATCAAATGCTACTCATACAACAGCTATCATGTCACATGTCAGATGGTAATGACAAACTTTAATTTGTCAATGAATCAGGACTCCAATCCTATCAGCCTCAATCTCTTCTTTAGTCAACCTTTTTTTAACCAGACTTCTAGGTCTATCCCAAAGATAGATCTATGTCAAACAAACTGCCAAAACAACAGTTGAAATGAGACAAACACTTCTTCAAGGTCAGCCATCAATTCATGTCACGCATAATGGAGTTTTCACAGTCTCATTAGATCTATGTCATCGATTCTTTGATGTCTAAGGCACGAGCACTCCTATGGTCACAAGTTGAGCCAATTCATCTTAGTAGTATGATCTAGACACAAGACAATTATCTCTAGTGCACTCTTCAATCTGTTATACTCATTTCAATATTTTTCACATTGTAGTCACATCTTAGTTGAGTCTCTATTTAGACTTTAACTAGGATTTATTCATGGCTATCAAATTAAGTCCTTCAATAGTCAAACCTTGTCCAACATTATAGCTTTCAAATCATCCCTCAAAACTCAATCAATGAATACAAAATGAGACATTAATGTCATATACATCAGACCATCATTGTCAAGTCAACTATGGATTGTCACTGTCAAGCATTAGCATGTCATTGTCATGTTCAATCTTTAAAAAGTCCTCAAGGTTGGATCATGCCTCTCCTTAATCATATATATGTCATCACTATGTACAACGTCACTGTGTATTCAACATGTCACTTCCTATTGAGCATAATCATTGTGTATGTTATTATTATATTAATGTAATACTATGTAATACTATGTATACTTCTGCTACATTTTTGGATGCTTCAAAAGAGATGAAGCAAACTGAATTTTCAGACCTCGTCTTCTTCCAAAATTATTAACTTCAAGGACTTCGACTGCAGCTACCTTAGGCCTCCTTTAGCCACCCAAAATCAGAGAAAAAGATAAAACACTTGACTGTTGTATAAACCCAAAAATTTGTCAAGTTGTGGTTGCCTTCTGTGAGTTGCTCCTTCTTAAGATGCTCGAAAAGTTCCTCAGTGAGATCCGAAAACTATATTTGTGTACACATTTTTTTTACATGTGAAATGAGGTGAATTAACTCTTATTTCTACACATTTTTCATTATTTTACTGAGCTGACCTGCAAATTGTGTTTATTTTTAATTTTTATTTTTAAAGATCGTGGAATGTTTTATAGAGCCAACCTAGCATATGATTTGTTTCCTTTTGTTTGGTTTGTCCTTCATATTTGAAGTTTGCTTAGCTCAAAATTTTAACTTATAAATTTGATCAAGCTCCACATCAAGAAGTAAGGGCAGCATGCATCCATATTTTAGGGACTTGTCCTTTTATATTCACATCAATGTTTCCATGCCTCATCCACATTCAAAGGCTACTCATTTCTTCCATAATCAAGGGGGTAGCAAGGGTTTTCTTTATTATCATAAGGTCTTCAATGAACCCTGTAATGACTTCATCAAAGCATAAGTAAAGGGTTCATCCACTATGACCTTCAACAACCATTAAAGGGGCTCCATCAAGGGGATAAGGGCTCTAACATACCATGACCAAGTCCCAAACCATCAAGACTCCATGTCACGATATATGTGGGGCTTCAAGACCATCATCAAAGGGCTCCACACCAAGAGGTTCTTTGTGACCATGCCCAATGAGCTTGTGGCTTCAACATCATTATGACAATGGCTTTAAAGCATTTCCTATGAGCAAGGGGAATCAAGGACATCTATACATATGACCCACATCATCTTCAACAAATGACCGCAGAATGGTTCATTTGTGCCACCTAGCACTCCAAATCACATACCATGGCTCCAATGCCCAAACTGTCATGTCATCATCCTTTAGTACTCCTTTGCCATTAATAGATTTTCATCAATGAAAACCATGCTCAACAAACTCCCCCTTGGTCATTGATGGCAACAACTCTTCAATTACTCTCCCCCTTTGACATTAATGACAAAGGGCCAACCTTTCATTAAAGACTTCACAGTGCCCAAAAATTGTATGTTGGAATACTTCTCAATATCATGTTGAAATGTTTGCTCGTCACTTTCCTTCAAACATGTTGAAGGGTCTCTTGGTTTCTCCCCCTAACATGTAGACTTCTTCATTAACTGAGATCCCCCTAAGATCTTGTTGGTCTTGCCGCTAGATGCTCCTCTCAAGATATTTAATTTGTGTCTTCATTCATACAATGATAAAATCCTGATAACCAGCTCAATATAAGTCATATGATCAAATACCAACAACAAGTGTTTCTTGTAAACATCCATGTCAATCATATCCAATGCTAGAGAGAGTCATCGAAACACTTTATGGATGCTGTAAGAGATGCATCAACTATCATCTTAGTAAATTTATAAAAGGTAAGCATGTGTCAAGGATAATTCTCCAAGTATCAACATGTTGCTTCACTTCATGAGATCACTTGCAAATTACTCTTGCTCCCCCTATCAACATGCCAACCGTAGCTACGATCCTTGGACCTATTTTACTACTTGGAGCTACCATCATTTACCTTTGAGTCCATCCTCCAACTACATGAACTCAAGGTGTGTTGAGGTCTTTGAAGGACCTCAAGCTTGGCTTGTCGTATGGCGGCCATCTTCTTTGCACTGATCCAATTCATTCACATTTAACAATTTATTATTTTTCATCCATACCTAGGAATGTCCTTGATTTCGAGCATTTGTCTTATGATTTGTATTTCTCCCTGCATTATTCTTCTTCCATGGTTCATAAGTTTTTACTATGGATGTGTATGAGGCCGCTTCCTCATAGATTGTCTTCTTGAATTCACACAATCCTGAGCTTTGTGACCAAAGCCACTGCAACTATAACATCTCATGGTACAACAATATGCAGCAATGTGACCAACATGGTTGCATGCCCAACACCTAACTGTGTTGTTGGAAGGCCCAATACTTCTTGCATGAGATCTGCAATCCAATGCCCTATGACCAAAATCATTACATGAATAGCAATAACCATTAAAACCATCTACATGTCTGGGTTCTTGATTCCATATTGGAGTTGTCTTTCTTTTGAATCTGCATTAGGGAGTAGGACCAAGTTCTTGATGCCTTCTTGATCTTGTAAAGTTTTTTTTGTAATGTGTAGGTACATGAGGAGCAACATTCCTTTCAGTTTTGGAGAATGAAGGGCTCGCCTCATACTGTTAGGTTTATATGTGTCTACTACCGACCTTTTTTTTTCCCGAGTTCTAGCCAAGGCCAGATTTATGAAAAGGTGATCTTTAATAGTCGAAGATCTCGTCCAAGATGATTGAGTTGTTCTTGAACTTCAACCTACATTAGACTTTTCACTTGTCTTTCTGAGACAAACTACTTCCATCTCAATCTTTTGGCATTGCTCCTCTTTCTCATCCAATTTGTCCTTCAAGACTTCCTCTATCATTTTGGCTTCTTCGAGCTGAGTCTTTAAATCAACATATGCCTTCCTTATTTCTTCAAGTGCTTCTGAATATTCACCAGAATCTTCTTGTTCTTTTGTTTGACTAATCAATTCAATGTTTAGTCTTTCAACTTCATCTTCTTTGTCTTCCAACTCCACTTATAAACTTGTATTCTTGTGATTGAGTTTCTTGAGAAGATCCAGACTTCTCGTGGTATTTTTCGAAGGAACCCCAAAATATTCCTTTTAAGTCTCAAAGTGTATCTGAGATCAATGTCCACTAAAATGTGTGCTAGGAAATATTTCTTAGCATCTTCAAGATCATTTTCAACGTTATCACAATCATTGCTACTGTAATCAAAAAATATCCTTACCTTCATCAATGTCTAATGCTTGCACTTCCTTTTCTTCTTGCTTCACATCTTCAGTGGGCTTGACTTTTGTTTCCGTCTTTGTGTCTCGTCTTCCTCTTTGGTACTCACTTTCCAACTTAAACAATAGGTCTTTGGCTGAAGTGTATTCTCCTACATTCTCTTTGACTGGGCTTGAGAGTCCAGCCATCATAAATTTCAAGGAAATGGTGTTGTACTTCTTGGCATCATTTTGTGCAACGGTCTTCGTCTTCTTGTTGGACAGAATGGGTGGATTGATCACAATCTCCTAGACATCAAACTTCTTCAGATAAGTTTTCATCTTGCTTCTCCATCCAGAGTAATTTGTCACATCAAATTCTGGAACCTCATTGTTGGAGGACTCTATCTTTGCATCCATTGTGTGTCCATGGATCTCCTTCAAGATGACTAGGCTTGTGGTGAAGGTCTGCTCTGATACCAATTGTTGAACACAATGGCACACTGAGAGGGGGGGTGAATCAATGTGGATGCACTTCTTAGCAATTTTCTCTTATCAAAGCATAAGAGAGTTCATCAACATTCATCAAATAAGCATGTCATCAATCATATATCATAGAGACACATTTCAAGGCAAATATAATAATCTTTATTATTAATTGGATATGAATTACAATGAAGACTTCAATCTTCCAATTACAGCAACATCAACGAACTAAAGAGCACCAACTCCTATTTCAAAGACCAGCTTGGTTTTTCTTAGCTCCAACTAAGAATAAATGCAAGACCCGACTTTCCTTTACATATTGATCACTATCATGTCATGGTTGTCACTTTGTCTTGAACTGCATTACGTCTGTTGTGGCTATCAATCTTCTTTGTTCTTGTCAACAATCTTACACATGCTTCGAGTATGTTGCAAGGATACTCTATAATGCTCAGTCTTGTAAGTCCTCAACCAAACAACCACACATCTGCTACTACACTTGTTTACTCTCATCCACTCATGCTGCTCGAATAGGTCTACTCTCATGCCACTCAACCAAATGTTGTTCATACAACAGATGTCATGTCACATGTCAGATTGTAATGACAAACTTTAATTTGTCAATGAGTAAAGACTCCAATCTTGTCAGTCTCAATATCTTCTTTAGTCAACCTTTTTTTTAACCAGACTTCTAGGTATGTCCCGAAGATAAATCTATGTCAAACAAACTTCCAAAACAATTGTTGAAATGATACATACACTTCTTCAAGGTCATATATCAATTCATGTCACGAATAATAAAGTTTTCACAGTTTCATCAGGTGTATTTCATCTATTTTTTGATGTCTAATGAAAGAACACTCCTAATGTCACAAGTTGAGCCAATTCATCTTACTAGTATGATCTAGACACAAGACAATTATGTCCAGTACACTCTTCAATTTGCTATACTCGTTTCAATATTTTTCACACTGTAGTCACATCTTAGTTGAGTCTTTGTTTATCCTTTAGCCAAGAGTTATTCATGACTGTGAAATTAATTCCTTCAATAGTCAAACCTTTTCCAAAAACATAGCTTTCAAAGCATCCCTCAGAACTGAATCAATGAATACAAAATGAGACATTAATGTCATATACATCACACCATCACTGTCAAGTCAACTATGGATTGTCACTGTCAAGCATTAGCATGTCATTGTCATGTTCAATCTTTAACAAGTCCTCAAGGTTGGCTCATGTCTCTCCTTAATCATATATATGTCATCGTTGCGTACAACATCACTATGTATTCAACATGTCACTTCCTACTGAGCATAATCATTGTGTATGTGATTCATTATATTAATGTAATATTGTGTATACTTCTGCTGCACTTTTGGATGCTTCAAAAGAGATCAAGCAATCTGAATTTTTAGACCTTGTCTTCTTCCAAAATATTAACTTCAAGGACTTCGACTGTAGCTACCTCAGACCTCCTTTAGCCACCCGAAATCAAAGAAAAAGATAAAACACTTGACTGTTGTATAAACCCGAAATTTTCTTAAGATGTGGTTGTCTTCTACGAGTTGCTCCTTCTCAAGATGCCCGAAAAATTCCTTAGTGAGCTCAAAAATCATAGTTGTGTACACAATTTTTTGACATGTGAAATTAGGTGAATTAACTCTTATTTATACGCATTTTTCATTATTACACTAAGTCGACCTGCAAATTGTGTTTATTTTTATTTTTTATTTTTAAATATCTTGGAATGTTTTATAGAGCCGACCTAGCATATGATTTATTTCTTTTTGTTTGGGTCATCCTTCATATTTGAAGTTTGCTTAACTCAAAATTTTAACTTATAAATTTGATCAAGCTCCACATCAAGAAGTAGGGGCATCATGCACCCATAGTTTAGGGACTTGTCCTTTTATATTCACATCAATGTTGCCATGCCTCATTCACGTTCAAAGGCTGCTTGTTTTTTCCATAAGCAAGGGGGCAACGAGTGTATTCTTTACTACCATAAGGTCTTCAACAAACCTTGTAATGACTTCATCAAAGCATAAGTAAAGGGTACATCCACTAGGACCTTCAATTGCCATTAAAGGGGCTCCATTAAGAAGATAAGGGCTCCAACATACCATGACCAATTACCAAACCATCAAGGCCCCATGTCACCATATATGTGGGGCTTCAAGACCATCATCAAATGGCTCCACACCAAGAGGATCATCATGACCATGCCCAATGAGCTTATGGCTTCAACATCAATATGGCAATGGCTTTAAAGCATTTCCTATAAGCAAGGGGCATTAAGGACATCTACACATATGACCCACATTATCTTCAACAAATGACCGCAGAATGGGTCATTTGTGCCACCTAGTGCTCCAAAGCACATACCATGGCTCCAATGCCCAAACTGCCATGTCGTTATTGCCATGTCATCGACTTTTATTACTCATTTATCATTAATGGCTTGTCATCAATGGCAACCATGCTCAACACCCAACCCATGCATGCCACTTATCCAGATCTCTTCGGGGAAAGGGAAAAAGTGTCCAACCGCATGGATGCCAACTTGCTAGTTCCTATCACCCTTGGTGCCACTTAGCTAGTCTCCACCATGCTAGAAATAGTGACAACTATCTCATTCTTCATTCCCATTCCTGGATGTTAGAGACAATCATTTTGTTACCAAACCCCAACTACTCAAATGAGAGCTATTGTCACATGTACTACCATCATTGTACCACCGTCACTCTAATGTACACGGAGAACTAGACATAGAACCACGAAACTTCGTAAAGCCCTGGAAAGGAATTGGGGTAACAAATCCAAGGTCCTGTTAGCTTAGAGAAGGGATCCTGAGGTACTATTAACTTAGAGAAGGGAGCCTCGTTCCTTGGTTGAGGGATACTTGTAGCCATAAAATCCCACCTTCGTGTGGATTGATAGTCCCAGCTCGAGGGTGTCTTGTCAAAGTAACATATGGCTTGACAAAGACTACGGCTAAGTGGAACGTCCTTGGTCTGCATACAATCTATTACTTTTCAAGATAAGTATTCAATTTCGTATGAAATGTGTTGTGGAAAAATCATTGAAATGCATTTAACATGATTACTGTTGAAGGTTTTGTTAATTGCATGAAATTACTGCCATTTGTGAGATTGCATACATAGCAGTTATGTTGGCATTGTTTTCATACATGTTTAAATTAGCTCTAGTGTCAAATACATTCATAATTCCACAGTAGCCCATTAGAAAAACGTATCTAGGTAACATGAATGTTTCTGGATAAAATTATGGATGTATCGCAGTCCAGTTAGTATTTTGGGGTCACTAGGTTTGTGACACCTAAGATATATTACCTAGGGAAAAAAAGCTTCAATATTCTTAAATTTATCTCAATTGATCCTTATAGTAGATGAAATATAAATAAGATACTTCCTCTATGCCTATCCTAAACTTTACGGATGTCAATGCCCTCTAAACAAAACTACACAAGACCAATGAAAAAGTCCCACTACTCTCCATCAACAATGACGTGAGGATTACTTATATATCTAAAAACTTGTATCACCACTCCCCCATATCACCTCAAATAGGGAGAAATTCTATGGCACTTCCTAGCTTCTTATACTATGATTGTGGAGGAAAAGTTCATTAAACAAAGATACATTATACCACTTTTTCCTAGCAACTCAATTTCAATAAGGAGAATTCAACGGCACTTCATGGCCTGCTATGCTTAATTGTAGAAGACATTTTCATTGGAAAGGGATACAATATACAAAATAAGGGCTTAAAGACATACTTCATGACCTCCTATGGTTCAAAGACCCAATAAACATTTTTTCCAAAAATCGAGACAATTTATTCTAAGCTAGGAGGAAATGAACTGCACATCATGCCAATACATAGAGAATTATTTGTGCTCATCACACATTGTAAATATTTATAGAGAATTATTTGTGCTCATCACACATTGCAAATATTTAGTATTATTATTATCATTTTGCTTTGTAGTAGGTTTTTGCCCTGCAATGACGTTTGTGTTGTGGTCTCATCTTTCTCATTTAGTAAAGTTGTTATGTCAAACTTGACTTGTAAATCCCTTTTTTTAATTAGATTGTTGTCCTTGAGAAGTGTGAGTTTCATAAAGTGCCATAGCTTTAGAAGGGCCTTTCTTTACTTGACAGCCCTCATCTCTCAAGTAAAAACATGTTGAAATTAAAATTGTTACAGTTAATGCTTATAAAATTAACAAAGTTCCATCTTTGTTGTGAGTCATATTCATCTTTTTGATGTTGAAGGGCTACTGCTTCTCATCTTGCTCAGCGTTTCTTTTTCAGCTAGTGAATATTGGGACTCAATTTAAATGTTGTGCTTATTAAACAGCCACGTTTCCACCATGACTTGGGAAGTTGGCATCTATTGCTTATCAATATTCAATAATCACAATCTATATTCTTACGATTTCACCCTTACTAGTATTAACAATATTCATTAATCAAGATCTATATTCTTACGATTTCACCTTTACTAGTATTAATGCCCAAGGCACTACCAAAATCACCTCCTCCTAGCAAAGAAACCCATTTGAAAAATGGAAAGTGAAAGACAAAAAAAAAGTTGAGTCTACCTCTATGTTAAAGAGAGGGTGGCCCTACACCCATAAAATGACAAGTACACTTGAGCAAGCCTTGTGTCCCCACACAAGATAAGTGGGTACACTTTTACCATGCTCCACTCCGACATGTAACAATGGGAATTGGCACTAGAACTAGACATGACATGTTGGGTTGGTAAGATTTTATCCAATCATAATGCATAAAAGAGATGAGAGTTATGAGAAAATTATAAAGCAACGAACCATGTTCAACTAAGACGAATGCGGATGGGAAAGATGTTACCCACCACAGGAATTACACGTCACAATTATATATTATAATAAGTTAGAAAAATTACATATTTTACAAGCAACTAAATTAAAAACTAACAACTTGTAAAATTCTAAGTGATTGAAGCAGTTAAAGAGTTGCATACATATATATAACTTCACTAAATAGTAAATAGTTAGTGATACATACACTGTGTTTTGTAGAATCAATGTGAGTCAAGTTCATGTTCGGTGGATGTGTACTATGCTCCCTTTATTATTTATATATACTGTCTGTTGCTATTCACCAAATCCAAGAAAATTACTGAGAAGACAAGAATACTCTGATAAGATAGACAAGCACTAATAATGATCCATGGGGTATTATATTAATGATTCATTGGGTATTATGCGTTGTCATAAATGAATAGAATGACAAACTAATAAAGTCCTTTCATAAATTTCCATCAGATTAAGAAGCCAATGAAAACTGACCAAAACGATGTAAGAATAAATTTATGTATTATCTGGAAATAACATCGAGAGAGGGCTACATGTGTAAATCGAAAATCCGTAATTTATGTATTATCTGGAAATAACATCGAGAGAGGGATACATGTGTAAATCGAAAATCCGCAAGTGCCTCGAAACAAACAAAATTTGCATGTACATGGTATAACATTTAAAACCACATTCTAAAGACCTTAAAAAACCACAAAGATACAACACAAAGCAATTATCGATCCATTCAAAACATATAACTAAACCCAATGAAATCAATGGATTTATTCAAAACATATAGCCCAACTGAATGAAACTAATAATTCGGCACATCACCTTCACTCATCTCATCTCATAACAATTTGGAGGATGTTTGCAAGCAGAACCCTTAGGTACTAGGGTAACATGTCCTGTACGTGAGCTATGGACACGGCCTCCCAGTTGGGCATGGCCTGTTTCTTAGGAAATAGCTATAGCTAACCCTCTCCTCTGTATACCATAAATAGTCATTAAAGCCCACTTAGGCTAGAAGAGAATAATCAAATCGAATTACCACTATTTAGGACTTGGTTAGGCCATAAATATCAGAAAGGCTGTATAACCATAATAGTAACAACAATCTCCAAAGCAAACTGTGACTTCTGATTGGAAATGGAAGAGTACTAACAAAAACATTATGCTAAATGAAATTTTGAGTCAAATATGGTTCAGCTGCATAATGAAATTGAAGAGCCTTCAACAAACAGCCAACTATTGCTACTGAGAACTTAGCTAAGCGCCCTGACAACTCAGTAGGAAATTACAGAGGGTGGATAGCTATGATACTAACAATAATTTTCCAACCAGACTACCATTTCTGATTAAAAACACGGCACAGACAAAAAAAGGTAATGTTACTGAATACAAATTTAGATTCCTATAAAGTTCAGGTGCATGACAGAAATTGAAAAAGCATGCAACAAGGTCCTTAACATTTTGAGAGTATCCCTTCTGTGTATAATCTTAGGAGCTTGAACCATTACTCTTTGCCAAACGATATTTTACAGAACCCATGGAAGGACTGACCTTAGAATGCCCTTAAAATCAGTTAGCTTCAAATAACTTCTGAATCATGGAAAATATTCCTTGTTAATCATGGCAGGTTGTCAAACTGATCTCGTGGTTAGTTGTTTAAGGGCTACTATTATCACTTGGAAACTGTTTTCTATGTTTTCAGACACAACATATCAATCAGCTGCTCATTGAAATATGCGGAATGAAGCTTGAATGATGTTGGAAAACTGTGGGTACAATAGCAAAGACAACTGATCTTTCACTATTGTAGACCAGTGACAGCTATAACTGGCACATAAAGAATTCTGATGTCACTCAGCTCAGCCTTCTCACCGCATAGTGGACACTACACATTTTTGAAGAAACACAAATTAAAATCTCCAATATTTGTTTGCAACAAAAATAATACAAATTTGACTATCTTCTTCAATAAATTTTATTCCTAACAGTTCAGTAACAACTTAACATCATGCCATGGAAATCAATAATGTGAAGGTTTAAATAATCTTACCTTGCCAATATTGTTCTCGTGTCGCTGAAGCCAATCTCTAATACAGGACATGCCAAACATGTGTCCACAGGCAAGGGAGCTGCATTTCCATATTTCAAATGTTAGTCTTTGGATATTTGAGCTATCTTTTAAGTCCACAAAACACATGTTTCCGTAAGATAGACAATCATCTGATTTCTGATAGCAAGATATAGCAGAACAAAAAAAACAGCAAACAAATAAAAGACTACTAGTACGAACTGAAGTTGTCTATGCACTCTCTTGAAGAAACAAGAAAAGAAAGAAATGGAACAATCAGTCATGGAAAACAATAGTTGGTATATGCACTCTCTTGAAGAAACAACTAAGAAAAGAGATAATTAGAGCAATTAGTCATGAAAAACAATATTGACAGAAAAGTCATTCCCTGAAGACTTCAACACAACTTTTTCGTCCAACATGGTTATTTTTCTAAACATGTCATTTTCTAGGATGATTACATATCCAGAAAACAGTTTCTTCCTTAACATGCCTTGGAAGAGATGAATGCCAGGTATCAAAACATATTTTACCTATTTTGATGAGAAGGTCTTTAACAACCTTCCTTTATAACAAGAAAGAGTCAAAAAGTGTATATTATGATTTGAGAAATAAAGAAATAAACAAAATACCCAACATCACCAATCCCAATGATTGCCAATGTGCTAGCAAAAATGAACAGACTTATTGGAAGGAGGATGCACATAAATAAGTAGTTCATTCACTAATTATCAATTAAGAACATTAATAATGACTTTGGGGATTCGAGTGTCCGACACGGACACGCTGACCCCTGCAATCAGGACACGTAGGACACGTTATA